>JAMKCH010064476.1:0-188479 GCA_023653785.1 Ophioderma brevispina
TTGTGTATTGCGACCGGTTAAGTGATTATTAATGATATTGCCATCTAGTGCTATTTCTCGTCAAACGCGCGTCAAACAAAGGGAAGTTTGTTTCTGTTAATATACTCACGGTGTGTGTCGTTTGTATCTTGGCTGTTTTAATGCTTTTTTGGCTGTTTTTTGGTGTTTTTTTAGTTGTTATTTTTAAAACTTGGTGGACACACTACCGTGTGTCTTAATTGAACTAAAGATTAGACTTTTCGCACTTCCCTTACCTTTTTCAAAACAAACCCATCAGTGACCGATTTGCATATAAATACATAGGAATTTTCTTCCACCAATTCCAACGCTTACTGTATTAGATGTTAAAGCCCAACGCAGACATGCATATGTACAAAACTTGACTTGTTTGTGCATTGAAAACGAGTTTTTTTGTGTGGATTTATTGAAGTATACTTGATTCTAGTGGGCTATTGATAAAAAATGAAACCACTGTACTTTGCATTTGAAAGCGCGCAATACCAATAAATACATGCCTGGGAAGTGTAAATGTGTACAGCTAGGAAAATGGGTGATTTTATTAAAATGAGTATAACTCGGATTTGTCAGGAGCAAATTTATAAATTCTTTCTTAATTAAGACATTCAGAAGCTGCTCTTTTCAATGATTGTTATAGTTTACGGTAGATTATATTTTTTTACCAAACCACATTAAAAATGAGTAAACTTCTTTTTGAATCAGCCTGTAATGTCATTGAAAAGAGCAGTTTCTTTTTTTTTTCAATTTGTTCAATTTTGTTCGATCAAAACTGAAACCACTGTCTTTGCATTTGAATATCGCGCAATACCAATAAATACTTGTCTGGGAAGTGCAAATGTGGGCAGCTAGGAAAATGGGTGATTTTATTAAAATGAGTATAACTCGGATTTGTCGAGCATTTTTTTTTAAATTAAAACATTCAGAAACTGATCTTTTCAATGACGTTATAGTGTATGGTGGATTCTTTATATATTTTTTACAAAACCACATGAAAAATGAGTAAACTTCTTTTTGACTCAGCCTGTATACACTGTTGCTCATAAAGTTGGAATATTTTTTTTTCAGACCCAATCTTAACACGTATTTCTAGTTGAACGCATCCATAATCATATTAGAGGAGGTGAATGATTACATAATGAGTCCCCACTACCTAGGTGAAGTGAATCCATGCATAATTTTAAATTACGTAATAAAAATGCCTTTTGTTGGGAGCTATAAAAGGTCAGACGTCTGTTGTTTGTTCCTTTTCTCTGCTCCAAGCCAGTGTGACGCGCACGGGGGTTGACGAGAACTTGAGGTACTATATTTGTCAGGATATTTCAACTCCGTTCTCGCTCCCCACTCAGGAATGGCCCAATCGTCACTAATATTAGATAATACTCTTGGGATGCGGCGGTAGACTTGAGGTCGTTTGATGGGACAGAACCATCTTGCTATTCTTTGACAAGATACACTTCTTTACCACTAATAATGGCGGAATAGGACACAAAGTATATGGTTGTCTTGGCATACACTTAATCACCAGGCACATTTGCAGTAGGTTACACTTGCTCTTGAATACATCTTTGGTTATTCAGACTCAGATAGTGAAGCTTATACAATATTTAGTACTGATTCCAATTTAAACACCAATGGCTAAACAATACAGTATCATCGATGGAGGCTGGCTCTCGATGGAGGCTGATTTATACTCTTAACGAGGAAGGCTGATTTATACTCTTAACACTGAAAGCTGGTTCATACTCTGATGGAGGGTGATAGGCGGTAACAATAAGAGTGAGGCGCCATACTGTATAGGGAGGAAGGCGGGCAGGAGCACGTTGTGGTAGTGGCTCGCACGTTGTGCACCTATCGGGGAAGGCAGCACGGACTGTATCAGTAAAAGCCTCAAATATACCTTCATTTATGGGTATACACTCAAAGTACTCAAGGAATGTGCTTTTAGATTAATGCTCACTATATAACCATGTGCACTGTTTTATCACTACTCTATAAGACACTAACCCAACATAACAGTGCTCCATAAATTTATGCTCCAAACAGACTACAAACTGGGAAGCTATGGCAATACAACTTCCATGCCGTTGACGGTAGATATGATATATCATCAATAATATCTGGCTAAAATGGCAAGTGGTAATTACTTAACACAGAAAAGGTTGGCGGGAAATACCAGCAGAGTTGGTGCAGCTCTTTCATGCAACTAACCATTCAACGCTCACAAATGATTGGATATGCCTAAAATTCAATTTGGTAATGTCAATGAACACATGTACTATATCCAATAAACTCTTAACGTTCTCAGCAGAACACTATGTTGAATGAAAACAATATGCCTTATGCACAAGCCAAAAAAAATTAATAAGTCAACATGGCAAGGAAAGGGTAAATAATCCCAGTGTAATCAAAATTTGGAAATTTGGTGCCACAAATACACACCATCCAAACTATCAACAAGGGCCGAACATAATGAAAGGAGCTAGATCCAAAAAGCATGGTAATCAGCATTATAGGGCCCATGTCTCAATCCTAAGTAACGTTCATCAGGCACTTATAAAACAGTTCGCAATGGAGACAGTTTAGCAGCATAGATGTACCTTATTATGCGAGAACACCAATAAAAAACTAATTTAAATATAAAACCAAAAAAAAAAAAAAAAAAAAAAAAAAAAAAAATAAAAAAAAAAAAAAAAAAAAAAAAAAAAAGATATGACACGGCTAATATAATATCAGGTAAAGTATGACACGAGTCGACCCAGGCGCTATCCAACGACGAATACAGATGCCACTTCGTAGAAAACTGTTTCTCACTCTTTCCAACTACTCTCTCTATAAGAAACTAAAATCGTGTACTCCTATACAGTTCTCCTCCGTCACAGTTGTGAAGCAGTAGCATACATCTGCGAATCCATCCCTAGGTCAGTCGGTCACCATAGAACAATATAACATTCTGTGTAGAGGAACTCACTTCGCACCCTGTAAAGAAATTATACCTCGCTTCCACAGTCGAGGCAAACTTCATTCTCATAAAAATCCTGAGTCCAGATATCTTCAATCTCTCAAGTATAGGGACGAACCGCTATACGTCACCATAACTCCGTTACTGTTCCATGATGGACGCAAGCCAGGAAGGTTCACAGTACTCATAACTCCACTACTGTAAGGGTTCAAGCAACAGTAGTCTTACCTACTCCCACTACTGTATGGTAGAGATCTTGGTGTCATGTCACTAACTGCTCGTGTCATTTTATACCTTTTACTTATTTGCTTTACAAGACACTATCAGGGATTTGGCTAATCAGCAAATCGAAAAAATCATCAAAAATCAGATTTTTGCATGATTTAACAAATACAGTATCCTAAACATACCCTTCAAATCGAATAAACCTAGAATGCAAACCTATAAGACAGAATCGAGATTTAGTGAGTCCTTACTGTCCGAACGGACACTTACTAAAACCTTAATTGAATGGTGAGAATCGTAATCCTTTTGAAACCCGCCGTTTTCTTCCTTTTCTTTCAAGTTCTACAGCGGAAAGGTAACTTATGAGAGAACTATATAGATTAATCCTTCACTTCTAGAAGCTATGTTCCTGCAAATTTCAAATATTTTGCAATCACTGGCTATTGTCTTAACTAATTCCTTTTATAATTAAAGAGTATGGACACATTTAGCTTACATGAAGTGTGTAGCCCTAAAACAACTAGATGCAGTATGTATTTCACATAATCACCATCACGCAAATGGACAAAAATTGGCCTATATAGGAATAATATTTGCATAAGAGTGTGTCTCATTGTTAAGCAGGTAAACAAATAATGCAAATTCTATGCAATCATATCAAAAATCACACACGTTTTCTATCCGACTACAAGATTTTGGTGGACACTCCAACACTGGGGTTCACCTCAAAATATTGGAAGACACGGTTCTGGCATTTTTGGCACACAGGGTCAATGACTTCAAATACTGATAAGGATCAGGTTCCCCTTAAAATCCTATGAAATGCTTATCACATACATATACTGCCAAACCTTGTATAAATATTAAACCTGAATGTATGGCAGCTTACATCCCCTGTAGGACCTATCAGTGATTGATAAATCAGAAATCAAAAAAATCATCAAAACTCAGATTTTTTGCATGTTTTGTAAACAATTACCGGTATCCTAACATACCCTGCAAATGATAGCCCAGAAGCAACCTAATAAGGACCAAAATCGCAAATTTTATCCAGTACTGTCCGTTCGGACACTTACTACAACACTAATTGAATGGGATTTGTACGTTGAACACTGCCGTTTTCTCTTCTGTTCTCTTAATTCTTTCCTTCAGTTGGAAAAAGTAACTTAGCATAATCTCCATACTTCCTTCACTTTATAGTCTATTCCTGCAAATTCCAATATTTTTCACTCTTTCGGATAACTCACTGATATGTCTTTAACATAATAATTGTGTGCTATAACTACTCAGATCAACCAATTTAAATAATTTGGTATCAGAAATAAATGATGGTCTATCTGAAAATAAAAACTCATGTAATAACTTAATCCATCAAGGCAATCACACTGAACTATAATACATAATCTTGGTTGAATAAACCACTCTCTCGCCATCAACAATCATTGCTATATGCCAAAATACCTAACGCATCATCACTCATCTTAACATTCAACTCATGTTGTCTAAAAGCAAATGTTGGCAATGTCTGATCACAATTTAAGCTCTCAATTTGGGTCCAGAACAATCAGACAATGTGAACTCATAATAGTTTAGAACTAATCAGAAGACATCCAATAAAATTGGTCCAAATTTCAGCTAGTAAAAGTACTTTTGCTGTTTTAATAAAATTTTGAATGCATACTTTCCTCCCTCACACAATAACCTGCACACCAGAAAACCATTTGTTACACTCACATAATAAAGACTAATTTACACCTGTGTACTGGTCCCAACATTTGACTTCTTTGAACCTACATTAATTATCTAAATAGTTAAAAAAAGCTAACAGCTACTTTAAATTCCAATAAATTTGGTCTCACTTTGGTAAGTAAAAGCACCTTACAGTTTTGGTCATCAAAATACAAAAATATAAGTTTTTATGGGAAAGCACTGATAACCCTAAGACTTGACCTGAACAATAAGGATCAAAATAATAAGACGTATGTCTTTTGTTCATATAAAAAAAAAAATAATTCTCAGATCCCCTCCGCACCCGTGGTCAGAATTGAACCTGGCGCAGGTCGTCACAGCAATAGCATCGCGCACGCGCCCCTGTGCATGCACAAGGGGGTAATTACATATGCATGTACGGCTCTCTGCACTCCCGTAAGACTAAGCACGACCCATGTTCTAAAACATACTGACATGAGCACAACACAACCCTATACTTAATACGTAAAATGGCCGTGCATGAAAATTTTGCAATACACAGGCCATTTTTCTGTCTCGTGTTTCTAACACTACAACTAACAGGTAAATCATAACAAACGGAACGGCCTATTTTGTGCAGAAAAAGACAGAAAATCCAGCAACTCTAAATTTACATTTGGGTTGGCATATTCTAACAACGCAATCAAAGCAATTTGGCCGTATAACCATTACACAGTAAAACACATGACTGGCGCGGCAGATAAGGGGGTGGGTGACCAACATCCGCGAGATTTCATCCGAAACTAACTACTTTGCCGAATTATACTTTAATAACTTTTCAAGTACAACACTTGGCTAACTGAAATTTACCAATATTTGATGCTAAAACCCTGCTAATTGACAACCATTAATCTATTTTGTGTGTCCTTGCCTTATCAGTCTGACTTCAAAGCGAGTGAATGGTCCGGCAGGCAGCTTTTGTATTTTACACAAACTATACAAAAACTAAACCTATCCCCCTAGCACCTAAATAACATACTCACGGCCATCCTCGTACAAAGCGTCAATCACTATCTTACTGTTCGCCATCATATAAACATCACAAATTTTATCAGGAAACATTAACACTTTATTTCTCAGACAAACTAACTCACAGCCCTCCCTATCGGGGAAGGCAGCACGGACTGTATGCCCGGCTGGATGGATCACGCCGTCAGGGTTAAAAAAAACAGGGCGCCCCCCCAAGACGCGCGGCCTAATTCTCTCTAAAATTAAAGGCGCACAACCAAATTTTGTTACACCAGGGTGAAACGAGCCATTTTTTCGGAGTTGGTTGTTACCGTGACAACAAATGGACAGAGAGAGTCCCTACGATATGCCTCGTCCAAAACAGCATTGTAAATACGCCGAAGAGTGCTTGGAAGGGAAGGGTACAAACAAAAACCAAAGGTCGCTGATTTCCTCGGGATATGATAATAATAACAATTATTGATATAGCGCCTATGCAGAGGCCTCTAGGAGCAAGGAGAAATTATATCCTTATTATACCCAAATACAAAAAACAATAGATAACATTCTATTTATAAAAAACAAGATACACATCAATTATACACAATTTAAAAATAAATAAGAAAAAATGTAAGTAGAAATTCAAACATGCATGTAGGGTGACAAACAGATAGAAAGACAACCCAGTTGCTCCCATATAAAGAAACATATGGGGGATACACCTGAACCGTCAGCTGTGGAGGACGTGTACATGTACCACAGCGAATCGTTAACCCTCGTCTACCTGAGCCACATTTTGTACAGAACTCCCGAAGGGGGGGGGGGGGGGTTACAACCCCCTGTGATTTTCATACTGAACATCCGATTCGTGAAATTTGGTACCAAAGGATAGCTTAGAGTCTTTCCATTGGTACAAAAATAAGTAACAAACTCCACAGTAGGACGTCACTATGACGTTCATATGTTGAGGAAAGTCGGAAAACCAATGACGATAGGTGGAAAATGTAGGATTTCAATTTTAGAGCTTCAAAAAACACTTATGGTAGTACTAAAATTGATATTCATTATTATAATAATCATTGCCCATCAAAATAGAGTCAAAAAACCGCATGAAAATCTGATTATCCTAACCCTTTTGGCGAAAAAATGATTTTTTCCCTATGTGTGTCTATGGAACTTGACCGTTTGCTGAAATGCGAACTTTATGACGTCATTTTGGATATCAATGGAAAGAGGAGGACCATAACATATTCATATCAATGGTACCGAAATCACGTGGATGCTGATATTACTGTGTTGTGCTAGGTATGTTGGTTACTTCTCTCCGAAGGGGGGGGGGGGGGTGGTGCCACTCTATGGCACACTCCACAGTATAAAATCATGGCGAGTTTTTCCCGCGCATGTCGAAGTTTCACGCGCTGTGTATCAAGTTTTCCCAGCCATATGTCGAGTGTGCAGCGTTATATATATTAAAATTTTTTTTAGATGTTTTTAATTTATCGCGTTACAGCGCTATATGTCCAATTTGCCCTCTATAAATCGAGTTTGAATCTCTATATGGGGAGTTTGACATAAATCATGTCCAGTGTCAAAATCTCGGACATGATTTTTTCTCAAAAGAGGAAACTCGACATGATTTTGTGGTGTAGGGTAAAAAAAAGAATGTCGACGTTGCTCAGTGTAGAAAAAAATCATGTCGAGTGTTTCTCATGTTGAGAAAAAAAAAATATGTCGAGGTTGCGCATGTTGAGAAAAAAATCAGTCCAGTTTGCATGTTGAAATAAATTCTGTCAGTTTTAAAACTCGCCATGATTTATTCTGGACATATTTATTCTGGACATGATTTATGAAAACTCGGCACATAGGCGTTCAAAAACTGGATAAGTGCAAGCGCGGTAACTCGAATATAGCGGGGTAAACTCGATTATACAGCGCATGAAAATCGCCATGATTTGATACATGTGCAAGCGTGCCATACCATCCCCTCTCCATCACTCTGGGATCACCGTGTATCTTACCTGTACCCCGGTGGACCTGTTTGTTTTTGGATGGAAAGGGGGGGAAATGTCAATTGACAATTACATACACTTAAATGCATACGGGGTTTGCACTTCCGTTAGTTGAAACGGGGGGGGGGGTCCTAGGGCCCCTAATATAACCACTCCGAAAGGATTTTAGATGAAATCCACACATGTTAGAAGGTTCAAAAGACATCAAGCAATAAAGAAATAAACAATGAAGAAAGTTGTTCAGTACGAAAATTAGGGTGCAAAACATTGATTTTAATTTGCGTCAAATGTGCGAAAAGACAATAATTTGTTTCTGCATGTTCTTACGGCATGACTTCACATACCCACTTGAGTGCTTAATTGGGGAAGAATGAACTATATTTAAAATAAGCACAAACATAAATGTACTCATGCCATTTTATATTTTTTAGGGCTTAACTTGTATAATTTACCATAGGTTCCTCCAGTAAAACCGCATACGATGTATATAAATATTATGGCTCCTTGCTTACTTGCTAATTCGAGTGGTGTCCTCGCCACAATGAATTCCACACTTTACGATCATTCATTGCTGTCTGATGTCATCTACATCCAATCCTGTGTCCCGTTTGGAGAAGATCAATGGAGGTTTTAGAGTTTGGTCTTCATGGTTTCCTGTGACGGCTTTGGTGTCCAGTGAACCAGATTTGCGACGCATTCTCGCTTCTAGAGCAGTGAAGGCGAACCTTGACCTCTTCCATGATTTTCGGGGTGATTTTTGTAATGTCTCCATAGAGCTCTACATTTGTTATGTGCTGTTTCCAGTGTATCTTGAGGACAGATCGTAAAATGGGGGTTTGTTCGTTGTGACTTCTCGGTAGCGAAATCAAGTTCTTTACGAGCTTGGGGGTGATTGGTCCATGCCTCACAGCCGTAAATTAGCACAGACTGACAGTTGCAGCAAAGAGTTGGAGCTGAGTTTTGGAGAGCGAAGATCTCCACATTTTATTCAACTTACCTACACGCTCTCATGCTGCTGCTTACGTGCTTGACATCCCAGTACTAGCCACTCCACGCACCTAAGTACTTGAAGTCTTGTACTTCCTCTAACTTGGTGCCATCAGTTGTACAAATGTTGACTGTGCTGTTTTGGTTATAGGCCATGACCTTTGTTTTCCCTGCCATTATCTTCAGACCACATTTAGCCATGACTGTCTAACCCTCATTAGCAGTCTTGTGCATGGTGTATTTCTCAGACAAACAATGCAATATGTCTGCAAAGTCGAAAACTGTCACCAAGTTGGCCAATTCTCCACTTCTTCGCTCACCAGATGGATCCAAGCTCATCTTCCTTGCAATTATTGACTGTTCTCAAGGCAACGTCTACTACATGACGAAGAGGTATGGGGCAAGGGTGTCCCCCTGTTAGAACTCCTGCCCAGATTCAAACCAGCTCAGTTTCACCATCAGGAGAGATAACTTTGGCCATGGTATTCTCATACATGTCACCAATAGCTTCAACTTCTGTTTTGGATTCCTATAGGCTTGCAGGATTTTAGCATTTTGCCACGATGAATGGTGTCAAAGGCCTTTCTGAAGTCAAGGTATGTTATAATTGCAGGAAGATTGTATGTTTTGACCCCTCTAGAGCCTTCTGTGCCACTATATGCCCAACAGTGGTTCTGCCAGTCCTGAAGCCATTTGGTTGGTTCTGAGATGTTTATCCAACTCCGGTCTTATTCGGTTCAGGATCATCCTATTGTATGTCTTTGCCACAATAGAACTCAGACTAATGCCTCGGTAGTTGCCTCCCTGGCTGAGGTCACCTGGTTTGGGAATCGGAAAAAATGTTTAGAATAGACCATGCTCTGGTTTCGTCTATCAAGAGCATCATTGCAAAAACCTAGTACAATATCATCTAGGTCACACCTTTGCAAGACTTCTGGAGGGATGTTGTCTTCTCCACAGCTCTTTCCTTCCACAAGTGACTCTTTAGCCTTGTTATATTCATCTTGGTCAAATGGCCCGGTTTTAATGTTCAGATCTGTAAGGATTGGAGCAATTTCCTCATCCTCATCACTGATATCAGGTGGGCTTCCAAGAAGGTTCTTAAAATGATTGTACCAATTTGAGACCCGTTCTTTTTGGGTGGATCCCTTAAGTTGACCCTTTGCTGATGCTTTCCTACCGGTTATGTCATTAATTAGTCTCCAACTTTGACCATGCTTGGAGTTGGCATGTGCTGACTCTACTTCCTTTATCTTTTTGCTTAGATCTTCTTCAATGACTTGATTATAGGTGTACTCAAGCTTCTTCTTTGCTGCCTTATATTCCTCTCTGTCACTTTCAGAGGTGCTGTTCTGATATTTTACGTATGCAGCTCTAATATCATCTCTTGCCTCTATGACTCTAGGATCACTGGAGATACGTGTTTTATGAGCTCTTTTCTTAACTGGGATAGTCTTTTGTGCCGCTTCCTTGTTAGCTTTAATAAATCTGTCATATTTCTCAGTGACAGATTCCTCTTCATTTGCCAGGACTTCAAACCTATTGCGCACCTCGACAGTGTACTGATCTTGTAAGCTTCTATCAGTGCTCAGAGTTTTCCAGTCATATTGCTTCTTCCTAGGTATTGCCTCACTCTTCCTTAGGCTAAGTCTTATCTCCACAGTTACAATTCTGTGGTCTGAGCCCACACTAGCAAAGGTGTTAATGCTTTCAGCGTTCAAACCACTTTTTCCCTCAATTTTCTACGGCCAAGTATGTAGTCCAGTTGAACTGTTCCTCCCAGGACTGGGTAAGTCCACCGTTTGCAATCTTTCTTTTGAAAATGAGTGTATTGCAGTGATGAAATTTTTCTCTACAACTAACTAACCCACAGATATTTCCCATTTCTTATTTGTTTCTGTGTGATAAGGATATTGGCATCTCAGGTCTACCATGTATTGAAGTCTCCAACAAACAAAAGAACCTTGTGAGCAGGGATGGAATCGATTGCTCGCCTAAGATTGTTGTAGTGGCCTTCAATGATGTCCTCATCTGTTACGTTTGTTGGACAGTAGTTTACTATGATTGATGTTGCAGGGTAAGGCTTGCATGATGTGCAACTACAGCTTGCTTTCTCAATTTTCACCTCTGCTCATTTCATACCTGCATGCACCCCCTTCTTGCATGGCTTCCCTTTCCCTCTTCATCCTACTTTCATTCTCGCTCTCCCAGCTGTATGTACAGGAGGCAATCCCATCAGTCCACCTGTCCATAATCGCCTCTCTGCCAGCAGCTCAACCCCAACCTCCACGCTGGTGCCGACTGGTAATCCCGGGCCTTGCGGCAAGGGAAACTGACGGGGCTCTGAGTAAGGAAGGAAAACCTGACAAAACCATACTGTAGGAGCTGCGACCACAGTATTATTTAGCAACTGAAAATCTATGATGGCACAAGTACACAACACTAGGGTTAGAGTCCCTACTAATCAAATATCTCCTGATGCAGACATTGATTTGCAAAAATCACATGACGTCTTGCCTTTAAATCCGTCAGGAAGAGACAAGCCTGAATACAGTGCCTGCAAGAGGAGAAACCTAATAGGCTGCAAGGCAGCTACCAGGATATCCACCATGAATGTTAGGACAATTAGAGAACAGCGGTGCAGAGAGGAGCTTGTTTCAAACCTCATTGAGTATAACATCGAAGTCCTGGGAATACAGGAACACCGTATTGTCCATGATGAACCAGTAAGGTATGAAACATCCTTGGAAGGACGCTTATTACAACATCAGCTACCAAAAACAGCTCTGGAGCAGCAACTGGCGGGGTTGGTATTGTACTGAATACTAAAGCCAAAAGTTCTTTAACAGATGTGCAGGCACATACAGACCGCATACTCATAGCAAACTTTCAGGGGAACCCTGCAACATCAATCATAGTAAACTACTGTCCAACAAACGTAACAGATTATGGCTCCAATGGCCTACTATACTTGCAATATTTTTAAAATTAATTATGTCACTAGGTGTATGCATTATGAAAATCAGAATCACAGTAACTCTAATAAGATTTTTAATTTTTGTCATGGGCACTTCCGTTAGTGCATAAGGGGGGCTCCTAGGGACCCATGCTAATTAACGCAAAAACGATGCGATGGATTTGATTTTTTTTTGCACCAATGCAAGCGCAACTAAAAGTTAGACAAATACAAAAAATATAAACCAAATATATTGCAGCGTTAAAAATCGCCGGCTGAAAAACAAAAAAATGGGTCCCTAGGAACCCCCCTATGCAGTTAAGTGTTAAATAATTTGGCACCAAAAAAGGGGGTTTTAGCAAGCCGGGAAAAAAACTTCGGTAGACGAGGGTTAAGTCTTGATCTTTTCTGAATTCAGATGCCCTCTACCCTACTCTATCCTAGGCAACCGGATTGGATGAAGGTAGAAAACAAGAAAAAGAAAGAGAAAAATTACAACATTGTAATTAGTGATTGAACTGCATCAGAAACAGGATACGTATCAGGAGCCAACATGCTATGTGAATAGGAATGTCTTCAGACGTGACTTAAAATAGTTGCTGTTAGGGAATTTATTCCACAAATGTGCTGCTGCTGCGTAAGCAAAAGATCTGTCACCATAGAACTTTGTTGATGAGTTGGCTGATTTACTCAGCTGGGAGCAGAGTACGGTTTGTAAAATCCTCAGACATCATCGAGAGTTGGGTCATTTGAATCCACGAAAATCTCCAGAACGACCACTTTTGACTACCAGATGAGATGATCGCCGACTGCTTAATCTGTGCCATAGAGCCCGGAAAAAGCCAACGAGCCGTCTTCGTCGTTTGTGGAGAAGACATTATGGAATCAACGTTTCCCGCAAAACTGTAAATCGCAGATTGCTTGAACTTGGTTACCGAGCAAGACGAATGACCAAATATCCACGCCTAACCGTTCATCACAGATTTGCTCGACTTTGCTGGGCTAGGGAGCACAGAAGATTACAGTCGGACACTGGCGACATGTGGTCGTCATGGACGAGAGCCGCTACATCCTTGACCGTCAAGATGGAAGACAAAGGGTTCGTCGATTACGTGGTGAGAACCTCCGAGATGGCTGTAGATGGCAGGAATCGAGTCAAGGTGGTGGCGGCTCAGTGATGATATGGGCCGGTATTCATTATGGAGAAAAAACACCACTGGTGGTGGCAGATGGAAACATGAACGCCGTCGTGTACACTGGACATTCTTGAAAACCATGCCTGCCACATGCAAGAAGAGTTTTTGCAAACGATTTTCGGCTGCAAGACGACAACGCCACGCTGCACAGGTCTGCTGTAGGTAGACAATTTCTTGAGGCAGAGGGGTGGAGCAGATAGAATGGCCTAGGGCCTACTTGCTCCCATGATATGATATGCCTTAGGCTGAGGCATCAATGACAGGGACAATCTTCCTCAAACTCTAAAGGAGTTAGCTCAGGATCTGACCGATGATTGGGACGCTCTGCCAATTGAATTCATAAACAACCTTGTGGACAGTATGTCGCGACGTCTTGACGCATTGATTCATGCCAGTGGTGGTCATACTCGATATTAGTGACTGAATGACATTTAAAACAGTACTATTGGACATTTCGATGCATGAAATCACCCAAAAATGTGTTAAGTATTTTTTTTACATAGTTTAGATGATTTTCGGTATTGTAGGAAAAATTATTCATTGTTTAATAGAAAGAACATACCTTGAAATACTTTTCAAAGGGATCTAATTTGTCCATAAGATATTTAAATTTCTATGACAGGTCTTATGCAAAAAAACTGCTATTTTTCAATGGAAGAGCATTACATTCAACGCACGCTAACAGGTTTTATTATGTAGAAACGCGACTCTGGGACTGAATTTGTAAGAGTAGAATCATTTAACAGAAAGAGCATAGAGTGAAAAAAATTTCTGTACCCTATGAAATTTAATTTTTGTATGACAGGATTTATGCAAAAAAAAAAAGAAAGAAAAAGAAACCTGCTATTTTTCAATGGGAAACCGCTACAGAATTAGTTGCTAGCGTTAGTTCCCTTAACCCTCGTCTAACGAAGAGGGGGTGGTTACCACCCCCCCCCTCAGGTTTTTTCCCGGCTTGCTAAAACCCCCCTTTTTGGTGCCAAATTATTTAATGTAATTGTCAATTGACATTTTCCGATCCTTTTCATCAAAAAACAAACATCCATCGGGGTATAGGTAAGATACAGGGTGATCCCAAAGTGATGGATAGGAGGGGGTGGCAACTAGTTTTATATAATGACAGCATTTTAGAGCTATAATAAGGTGTTTGAGTAGCTAAAATTGCGAAATATCAATTTTCCACCCTATATTCAGTATTTTCGCACTTTCCTCAACATATGACGTCATGGTGACGTCAAAATGGGGATGTTGGTACTTATTTTGGTACCAATGGAAAGAATAAACTCTAAGCTATCCTTTGGTACCAAATATACAGGAATCGGGTGTTCAGTAACAAAAATAACAGGGGGTGGTAACCACCTCCCCCCCCCCTTCGGCAGTTTTGTTACAAAAAATGGCTCAGGTAGACGAGGGTTAAGGAATCAATATGTGACTATTATTATTATTACCATAAGCAGTAGAAAAATGTCTTAAAAAGTAAATACTCCACACTGTTAAAAACTGGCAGCTGGGACTCAAAATAGTTTAAACGACTTTATTTGCTCCATGAACACTTAACATGTGATTAACTAAAACAAGACCAAAACCATCAACTATGATTTTAAATCTTTTTCAGACTGTTGATTATGCCTGTAAGCATTGTTTACAAGGTGAACCACTTACAAGTACGTCTGTCAATTTACAATTGTTTCCATCAATAGTTTGCATGAGAAAATATAGTTTTTCACAATAAGCGGGTGATCGATCCACTTTTGCAATCGAGTGCACGGAATACGGAATACAGTGCACATTATTCCGTAAAGTCTGCTCAATTCATCAGGGTCATGTGTGTCAGTGGGTCACAAAATGGCCACACCCAACTCTGACACACATATCGCTGATGTGCTTTCTCAAATACGACACACATGTGCCCGCTATGCACTTATGTAAGAGATTATTCGCCATGTTGAATATCCTTGCTCATCCAGTTAAAACATAGCGAAAAATGCACTGTTTCTGTGTATTGTATTGTATCCCTCATTTAATTTTGCATTGTACACTAGCAAATAAACTGAAAATCAGCGACAACCACTGCTACAAATGCCTCAGAAAGAAGTCTTTTGGGAAAGCTTTAAAACGGCGATCGATCGAACGGCGAAAAGACCGTTGATCATATCTAGAAGCATTATAATTTATAATGTGAACAACTTTGTAAATTCCAGTGTTTTATCAAATTTGCATAAGAAAATGTGTTTTGGAAAGAGAATATTGCAGGGGTTCCGCGCTTCGCTCGGGAGGGGGCCCGCCTATCCCTGTGCCGTTTGAGCACTTCCTGAACACTTTATGTGATTAATTCAAACCAAACATAACCCATCAATTAGATTTTAAGACCGTTGCTCATGCCTATGACGCATTATAAAGTAAACCACTTGTATATTTCAAATTGCTTCTATCAAATTTGCATAAGAAAATGTGTTTTGGAAAGTGAAGATTGCAGGGGGTTCTGCGCTTCGCGCCGGAGGGAGACACCCCTCCCATACTCCAAACCCCTTTCAGCTTAATATACACGAACTCTTTGCGAAGACTTCACATGTAGTTAATTCAAACAGAACAAAACCATCAACTATATGTTTCTTGTTAATATCGTTTATCATACCTATGAACATTATAAGGTAAAACACTTATAATTTTAAAATTTTGTCTATCAATTTCCAATTGTTTCTATCAAATTTGCATGACAAATTTGTCTTGGAAAGCGATCATTCCAGAGGGTCCGTGGCCATATCGCCAAATTCCATTTTCAGTTGGCCCCGGGGGAGATCAATTTTCCATTTGTACAGGGGTCAAAATCAGAAGTTGCTCCAATTTGGGTAAAAAATGAAACAAATTGTTCATCAAGCTTAATGTGTCAAAATAAGGAATAGTTTGTAGCATCCACAATGCTTAGTATTTCAAATATAATCAGAGTAACTTTTATTGTTGACTCCTGTACAAATTGAGATTGACCTTTTTACCGTTTTAGTCATTTTTACCCTATTAATAGTAGAGCAGTTAAGCATAAGAATCGTTCAATCTTTTAAGAAAGCATGAAACTTTGTACATGACCCAACAATATTACGACCCCCAGTGGCCGCCATATTGAATTCCAAAATAGCCGCCAAAATCACAATTTCTTAGACATATCTTTAATTCTACAGCAGCTAGAAACAAAATTGAGGTCTATATCTATGCACCTGTTGGAGAACTCAGAATTTTATTTGGAGGCTGCCATATTGAATTTTTAAGATGGCTGTATGAAAATTTTAAAATGGCTGTCAAATTTGCCATTTTTAGCCATATCTCCTGTTCTGCAGCTGTTCTGATCAAAGTTCAGGTGTCTATATCTATGTTTTTGGTATCAAGGAACTTTCAGTGATCATAAAATTTTCTTTAAATGACTACCATATTATATTTCAAGATGGCGGTAAGATTTTTAATTTAAAAATTGGTTAAATACAAATTTCTAACAGTTATCTCAAGAGAAAAGTACACCTTTTTAATTAAAAAATATTGGTTAAAAATAGACTTCTAGCAGTTACGTCTCATTTGGGACCCACCAGAAACCTCTATACCACATTTTAAAGTCCGCTACCGTAAAAATATTATAGTCAACCGGCAGCGCGCACTAAATTTCGGGCGATTTACAACCATCACGGGGTGAATCGACATGGTGAATCGTCCTTAACCCAAATTGTTTCTCCAAATGGTAGCCTTGTTCAAGGCTCTCTACCAACTTCATTCATTGGTTCCCACGTCTGATACAAATAGTATCACAGATCATATTATAGGCAGAAACCATGTTAGGAGTAGGTCATATTACCACTCCCTAAAACTAAAGAAATAGCCAAAGCATGGCGAGAAATCATTCTATCAAGCACCTAATTTAAGGTCTTCAATTTCACCTGATCTTTGTTCCATGCTTCCACTAGCAAGTTCAACAAGTTCAACTCAAAAGAATTTGATAGGGGTTTTATACAGGAAAGATTAAAATTACAAAGCATTTTAATCAAAGCTATCGCCCTGAGTAGCACAACCACTGTACCCTACTACAACGGGTATTTGTGGTTTTATACCAAGACTAGTAGGCTCATGGATCCAGTGTGCACAGCAGACCGCCAGGGAGGGTACCAATTTATTTGTTTATTTAATCTTTATCTAGACAGGGTAGCCCCTTCGATGCTAAAGCACTGATTTCAATCCTGCAAACACAATGTTCAAAATAATTGAGAATAAATGGCCACCTGTTTAAATTTTTCCTGCGATCATCCACTAAAATGGAGAATTGTTCTGGGTTTTACAAGTTTTCCTTCGTTGTGTATTTTATCTTATGTACAATGCTTAAGAGGAAATATGGGGTTGGAGGGGCTAAAAATTAACATTTAAAATTTAAAATAAAAAGAAAATTACCTTTCTTTTCCTTTTGTTTGACAACAATCGGAGCTTCTTCGTTCAAAAGTTCTGATCGAAAATGTCGCCTCGCGACTTGAAATTTCTTGTGTTATTTCTTATGTATTTTATTGTTTCCTCAAGCTGCGATATTTAAATTTTTAAACTTTAAAAATATATATCTCAAAAAGTAATTAAGCTTTTGACCTCTAATTTTCACAATAATATTATTATTAATGAAAATTCAAGTGCTTACTTTATAATTGATAATAATTTAAAAAAAGCATTTCTAAAATATAATAAAAATAAAAAACAGTATTTCTAGTCAAAATTGCCGATATCTCAGAAATAAATTTTAACGATATGTCTTCGCTGCGCGCAGGATTTCTTAAAAACGGTTAATCGTAGAATGATATGATATATATCAATAGGACTACTTAATGAACTAGAATAATCCCACTAGCCCCATGAGAACTTGATTTAAGGCGGCTTACCCTAAAAAAAATAAAAATAATTATTTTGGATTTTTTTAGTGTTGAGGCGTGGGCCTTAGATGGCACGCAATATAATACGCACTAATTTGATTGCTACTTACGCTAAAATTCCTGGGTTACGTGGTGACGACGACCTTTAGGCTCGTGGTTTGCGTTTATGAAAACTATTCGTATATGATTGGTGTTGTATAGAACTATTTTAGCATGTTCGAAATACTCTTGATTTAATTCCAGGTTACAGTAGTTTTAGTGTAATTAGTGGTTTAAGTTCAGGTTACAACAATTTAGTGTTATTAGCGGTGAATTAAATTTAATGGGAAGCGGGAATTATTTCCTCAATGAGAACCCTCCTAGGCCTAGTAAGTGTTATATTAGCCTCCATTCTGTGATTAAAATATTAATTTGATTCTCAATTTTAGTTGAGAAAGGTTTCTCATGGAAAAAGCACTTTGTTTATTATGGAAATCCCTTGTGCTATATTGAGATCAGACAAGATGTTATTTACTAGATAGATTGTGCAAGAGAAGAAAGTGGAATTCCCCTAGTGCTATGTTGAGATATGTACCTGTTGTTTATAACTAGAGAGGTGAATGGGAATTCCCGAAGATGTAAGTTTAGAAACTGATTCAACTTGTTTATGCATTGAGATCAAAACAGATTGCATTATTTGGGGTTCCCCATGATGTTATAAATGTGATGCAATGGAGATGATGTAATTTATATGAAATCAAATTGGTCAGCTCGTGCAAGGTTATGTTTCTGCCTGATGCTGTGGTAATATCTATTTAAGAATGGGAACTTTGTGAAAATCCTATATAGGGAGAGGTTTGAGAAAAGACTCAGGGACAGCAGCCAGAGTAGCAAGTAGCTAGAAAGTTATGCTAGTTTTGATCTGCAATGATTGGCAGACCTGTACAGTAACATAGTGCCAGGATTATTAATATGCAATTCCACGTGAGCGCAGTGTTGGCTATGTGTTTGAATGTGTTTGAAGCCAAAAGTGATGGGAATCAAAATAGGATTCAAATGTGCAGATGACAATCATGGTGATTATATCTTGGATTGATTATTGTGGAATATTAGTGTCGTCGAGGGACTTATTCAATAGACCGGTACATCCCAGGTTAATAATAATCTAGTTTCCTACCACCTAGCCACTAGTTTTTATGTTGCATTTTAAAACTATTTAATTAAAATAAGCTTTGGGCCACCCTGATTTTTTTTTTTTTGGCTTTCTACTTAAATTGCATATTTCCCCCCCCCCCTTAAAACCGCCCCCCCCCCCGTTTCTTAAAATGCGCACCAAAAACACAGAATCTTCCCCCTTTTTTAAATATACAACAGGTATTGGCCTTGGCAAAGGATTTTTTTCCCTTACCCTACAACATTCAAAAATGTCCGCATGAACGCTCTAACAATAAATTAAAGCAAATTATCACAATTTTTTGAAGGGCGGGCCCCCAATTTTTCAAAAATTTGGAGATTTGTACAACGGTTGGCATTGGTAACTGGCTAGTAACTATACCTGTGAATGGTTAGCTTCGAAAATGTCTATGTGTCACAAACGTATGAATTTTGTACTAGAATATTATTATCGGGGATTCCCGATAATAATTCAACGCTGCTGGAAACGGCCTTCCAATGTGAATAGCCGGGATAGCGCCATGTACGTGTCTAAACGCTCATCCATTAGTTGTTTTATAGTTTCGGGCAGCAGTTAGAGTTATTTTCTCGAGGTTGCACTAGTTCATCATGGACGTACATAACGTAGCATTCCCGCTATGCCGTTAAGTCCAATCTGGGATCCTAATTCTAATTTACAAATCGCTTATTTTGTGATAATACGCAATTTTTAGCATTTTCGTTCGCAGGTATAGTGTCCTAGACATTACCAACGTAACTTTGGGCAAACATATAAATTTTGAAATTGGGGCGCTGTTCAAAAAATGTCCAATTGGCTTTAATAAGTATATAGCGTTATGCGGCCATTTTGAATTTTGTAGTACGGGTAAAAAAATCGAGTGGCTATGTGGTAGGAAACGAGTATTAGTGTTTATGACCTTGGAGTGTACCTTGTCTACAACCTTGTCTCTTGAACTGCTGGACAAAATTTCTTGCAAGAACAATATCCCCTTGGATTTTATAACTGCATGCTGTCATTTTGGAGTCTTCGCTGTGAGGACATATCATCGTTGACTGCAACGCTTCTTTAAATCGTGAAATAAGCCGTCCACTTCTGAAAACTTTGTAAAACTAAAATTGTTGAATTAACATGAATTGTACATGTATTGTGTTTGACATACAAATTCTGAATCACTCTGATTAAAATCCTTAAATCTGTTTTATACAATTTTAGAGAATTTGTGCACAAGCTCATTATTTGTATTTGAAGGCATTTCTGACCTTTGACAGCCATGAGACGTCATAACACTAGGTACCACTCTACTTCACTTTTGTGCCTGATTCTGCTTAAATAATGTGGTAATTCGAGGGAATGTGTGGCATGGGCGTACTCACTGAGTGTTCCGACTCCTCTTTATACATGATTATAGGGGGTGACGCATAGGTATGCTAAAAGGGCTTTCTTTTTGCAAAAAGTAGCATGATTGATGGTAGACAAGAAAAGGATTTACTTCGCAGAATTTAAGGCAAAATTAAAGCACTGTCCATGCGTACACGTTGGGATCATGTAAGGATTTGGACATGTGAAAGGATGACAAACAATCAGAAGAGGGACCACGTAAAGGAAATACGTGAAACACTTATGGCAGACAGTTCATAGCCATGCGCATTTCCTTCTCACATTGCTTGTATACCTGACTGTTTGACGTATCTCGAGCTGCATGAAACTCCTAGCATAAAAGATTGCAATGAGAAGGAATACAGACGAGGTTAATCAAATGAAAAACTATAATGGAAAAGTACGTTGCCAGGACTGGTAGGCCTAATTGTAAGTGGCATACCTAATTGCCCTTGAATTTGATTTTAGGGAAAGAAATCACAATAGGAGTACACTGAGACAAGAATTCTAGCTCATTGTTTACGGTAATTTCTGTAATATTGAACTTAACAACACTTACTGGTTCCTACACCAGGGGTATGCCCACACAAACTTCAGAAATTCAAAAACATCAGGGAAACAAAGTCATCAAGATGCTCGGAACGACACTAATTGCAATCCCCAATTATCCAATCACAACCAGGCAAATTTGAGGATTCGATGTCAGTCTGTTAAAATAAAAGGGTAAGGAAATTTCCCTGAATCTATCAAAGCTAATCAAGTTATCAAAAAGAATGATAGTCACTTGACATCACTGAGAGTATGCTGGCAAATTTGGCAAGTCCCCGCCATTT
Organism: Ophioderma brevispina; assembly: GCA_023653785.1. Taxonomy (NCBI): domain Eukaryota; kingdom Metazoa; phylum Echinodermata; class Ophiuroidea; order Amphilepidida; family Ophiodermatidae; genus Ophioderma; species Ophioderma brevispina. The sequence continues at coordinate 21,300 of JAMKCH010064476.1, forward strand.
TTCCACTTGTCTGAAGAGGACGGAAACATTAATCAGCATAAAAACGCATCTGCAGAAGCCAACAGAAGCATATCAACTCCATTAGAAAATCCTGAAAGTGATAAATGTAAAATCAATTGTCTCTGGGGAACTTGTTGTCTTCTTGGTTTGCACAACGAAAAAATAACACGACCCATTGCAAAGAAAAGCAAACACACCAAGAACCACATGGAGACCTGTAATGGTATGTTATCCAGCCATACGTGAACATGTAAGATAGGTGATTGGGGTGTTGCGGGAATGCAGGTGGCATATTCAACCAAAACAGGCAGGTGAGCCTTGTCTAAAAGTATTGTTGAGTTGTCTAGTCCCCTGAAAGAGGCTAGTGACAAGAAATAACCTGTTTGATATTCAAGTCAATGATTTCCATATGGCTGGTTTTGTTAAAAGTGTCCCTTTCAATTTTATGATATCATTTTGAGGAGAGATTTACAATACTTCCAATAGCCCAGGTCGTCAAAAACGCACTTCGAGAGTTCATTTAGACTGTTTCTGTTGCATTTCGAGGTTCTCAAGTGAGACAACCAAAGAAAACGAACATTGATAATGTGCAAACAACTGGTTGTTTGACTAATGAAAGAAATATCAGGTTTCTTAGATGTCTGAATGATACAATTTTGAAGGCCCCTCAGCATGTTATTCCTGCAAGAAAAGGATTCTCAAAAAGGAAGATCTATGAAAGGCATCGATTTGTATTTCAGTTATAGATTGTTACTCAAAGAACACAATTCAAGTTTTGGAAGAGATATGAATGCATTTTTTGGTACCTTCTCAATTATTATTACTCAGTTCCAGGACCGCTACTTTGATAAGAGAAGCAAAAGATGGAAGTGCGTTACGTAGTTGTTGGAAATTCAAAACGATAGCTCAAAACGTTGAGTGAAAAATATTGAAAGATTTTAGTTAGGTTGTTGTCACTCTCGACTAAATATTCAAAGCGGCGTGTTGTTAAATATGTCCTTAGGTAATGCTAAGAGCTGATTGTTGTTAGATCAAGCTCATGTAGGATCTTTAGCGTATCAAAAATTTGGATTTAGTTAATGTAGATAGTGCTTATGCCACGCCTTAGATTGTTATTATATTCCCAGGGAAGAAAAACCGAAGGTTTTTAACGTATTCAGCCTGTTATTTAAGATTGAGTATGTTCAACCTTATTGCGCCAAGGAAAGAATCCTTGGAATTGACGTTAGGTGATTGTTACTTGGTTCAAGCCTCGCTAAAGTTTCTAGACCAAAATACCGCCCGATGGAAAAAATGGTAAGCCCGTTCTTGGCAAGATGTAGTGCACGCAAGCGTTTTAAACAAGAAAGCGCTGCGGATTAAGGTTTTCAGCTGATTGGATGAAGATAAAGATTCCTAAGTTAGCCACTTCTCTAAAATGCCCTCACGGCAACGACCTTAATATTAGTTTTCCTAAGAACTAGAGTACTTACTCTGTTCAAACCTTTAAAGTCCAAGAAGATAGAACTGAAAAAAGGTGCGGCTGGAATCCAAGATCCAAAAACATCTACTGAGACATTTTCAAACGGTAGATGGTAAAGAAACTAAGATTGTTGCGACAATATCAGGATGCGTCCATCGAGTCAAATTAGATATATATTTGGGAAATGAAGTTAAAATTGCCATCAAGTTTCAAGGTATATAAACGAGAAACACTTAAAGATTCCAGCTGGAATTTTCGAATTTTCTTGTTGGATAGGCAACATATATAACTTAGTCAATCTATGAAAAACACTGAAGACATTCCACAAGCGTATTATTCCCAAGGTTTTAAATACAGTACTTGAACTAAATCAGCGGAAAATGTCCTGAGGTAATGAAGTCAATAATTCTCCTTCAGATCTAATTCAACCAATTGAGTCAAACCATTGAACAAGCCATCTGGTAACTGTTTCACAGCATTTTGATTGAGATTTAACTCTTTCAAATTAACCAGGCCTTCAAATGCATCAGGTAAAACCCCAGCCAGGCCGACAAAGACAAGTATGAAGCATCGTGGTCATGGAATATACAAGAAACATGAATGTTACGGCATCCTAACATACTAAAGTTAAGTTAGAGGACTAAGGACGCAAGTGCCACCCTGTGGTTGTTTCCACATACTAGTTACTTCATAGTTCCAATGAAAGCGTCTAGGAAAACTGTATGACCATCTGGAATGCTGAGGTTCGTAGCAAAGTATCTCCTGATCTGATAGTTTATCTTTATTCCCTTCACTTCCACATTGCGAAAGGTATTTTATCATGCAATTAACATATTTGATTCAAGAATTCAAAGCACGGGATCCGTCGTCATTGGACAACGAAGTAACTTTTATTACAATGGTTACTAGAGTGCTTCCAAATTTCACAGGAAAATGTAAGGAACTACTTCAACTTCCATTTGAATGCCCTATTTCTATTGATAACAGTTGCCTTCCGTACCTAAAGATCAATTCTTACAGGTAATGGTCGAAGACTTATCATAGTGGTGCTGTAGCCATGCTTGCAATTTGGGCTCATTTGTAACATTGACGTGATCATCACTGCAAGCATCTATAGGGTTAGAAACCGTGTTGCCAAAGTAAACTTCATGACACAAAAATATAGCAAGCACGTGACAAAACAAACGAGACATCGTGCTCCGTTACTAGTATTAAAGTTTGTGTGTGCATGCATCTTTCGTAAAATACTGTTTATTTTCTAGATTTGCATTTGAGAAAGTAAAACATAAGTTCGATCAAATTCTCTGGTTCCTTACTATTGGGACATGTCTTAGTTGACGTTCGGTCGGGTCTCTGAAAAAGTGAAAAAAAGAGGAAAATGTGCATCTTTGAAGATGTATATTTCAAAGATAAGCGGACTTATCTGAGAGCTTGACAAAAAACGATCTTTAAGGGTTCACAGGCCTTTAAAATTTAACGAGAAAATTGAAAAATGGCTATGCCCCAACTTTATCAACTTCAGGATGGTTTGATCGTCATATGTGCAAGAAAATGTGATTCTTTAAGTATGTCAAGCGGGAATTAATTCCAGAAATGTGGAAAGTTTTTACGAATTCCATCTCTGGAAAAAAATCAAACTCACAGCCATTTACAGAGATTTGATAATGTCGTGACGGCGCACGAATAGACAAAACGTTATGTCCTGAAGCGTGGGCGATTGTAGTACATTGTATTTCAGATCTTTATAATTTGCTCTATCTTACATTTGAAACACGTTAGGAAAATGACTTTTATATCAACATTTTTGATATGTAAACGTTCGTCATGTAAAGTAAAATTTAGAAGTGGAGGTATATTTACACCAGCCAATCACAGGCAAGTAAGTGATTACTTCCTGATGGCTGGAATTACGGTCTGTCGTTGTCCTTCATGATGCAGCTCGAAAACGCTTTTCATGGTATACCATAAGCTATCAAGTTAAAAGCAGAGTCAAAAGATTTCGAAATATAATATTTGAGTGTAATCATTTAAATAGTCAACTAAAATTAATATAGTCAAACAAAGCTATTATTCGAGCCCAAAACTTGAGATGAATCGGATCTTTCTTTTGATGTCGTACACCTTCAATGTGGCGAAACCAATCAAGGTTCGGTTTTTCAAAAGTCTTTTGACACCTTTTTCGGCAGTTGAGACCTTTTCGTGTTTTTGACGTTTCTCTGATGACACCCTTTTCTGGATTGAGACCAATTAAGTGTTTTTGACATGTTTCCCTGCATTTGACACCTTTTTCAGTCGTTGAGACCGTTACTTGTTTTGACAGGTTTCTCTGCATTTGACACCCTTTTTTCTGTAGTTGAGACCTTTACGTGTTTTGACACCTTTATCAGTATCTGATACCTTATTTATAATTTGACGTCTTCATTGTATTTGAGACCCCATTCAATCTTAATACTTTTGACCTTTGGCATGTTTCTATGCATTTATACCTTTTTCTGTAGTTGACTTTGTTGATAATTATTTGACGTCTTTCTTTGTGTTTGAGACCTTGTTTAGTCTTGTTTAGTACTTTTGTGCAGGAAGCCGGCGGTTTGTCCGGCCACGGAATGTTTGCTACATTGTTACAATTATTCACACAGATGTTTTGCAGCCGGTGTTTTCCGGAGAAGTGCGTGTTCGCGTCAATCAAATATTTCAGTTCACTTTATTTTTCACACAGACAGATGTTTGTAGAGGGCTCTGATAAAAGTAATTGGAAAGTGATTGTAATTGTAACAGGAGTTATTCATCTCTCATCGAGTTGGAAAAATAAAGGCTTTACTTTGTAAGAACGGTATATTCGCAGGCTATGCGAGGAACGTGGACTTCTACATTAAATAGGTTTTATAAATTGCACGATATACCACGACGGTGTGAAGACTGTGCAGAGTGGAAGATATCGGCACGGGAAGATATACTGCGTGGACCTTGAAGAAAAGACTTGAAACTTAAACGACGTGGACACTGACATTGACTAGTGGAATGCAGACAAAAGGGAATATAGCCACGGATTTGAGAATTCTTGATCTGGCTCATAACTTAGTGCAGGGAACCATTCGACGTCGTTTTGCGAATTTTATATGGATCAACTAAAATAATCTTAAAACGCTTGTGTAAGCGCAAGGCTCACTTGAATTTTATGTCTTTTAAAAAAAAAAAAAAAAAAACTTTGAAAAACAAATTATTTTGCCCCTAATTTACAGCCCAAAATTAACCAATTCATTTTTATGGCTGATTTGGGTTATCTTTATAAACCTGCACATGTGGTATACATTTCGTCCAAAAAAAATCGTTGGGAATCTGGGTTACGTGTGGGGTCCATGGACCCCCCTCCCGGCGCCAACGGGAATGAAAACCCTTGGTCACGTAAATGTTAAGCTGTTCATGTATGAAACCAAGATATTATACACTGTAATAATTAAAATGGTAACAGAATGTATGATAACATTTTTATTGATAAACATATATCTTTGAAAAAACTCATTAGAATGAAAACTACTACCAATGTAACAGTCACTTGTTGTCACAGTCACTTTGTTCCCGTCAGTGTTATGATGGTTGTCAATGAATTTGGCACCCAAAATGCGCCATGTTTGTTATTGAAGTGTTTTCGATTCTTTCGTTTTCAAATTGAATTACAATTCAAAATGGTTTTACAGTGTCCCCCAAAAATTATTACAATCAAACTTAAAAATATAAGAGTGACAAGTTGTTTACCTCATTAAAATGTACTGCCTGTGATATGCAATATGTAGGGAGACTAGGTCGCACTTTTAGAAAGTCGATGGTTTGCACATTGTGCCGATGCCAGACATGACAGGAACACACCTGTGGCAAGACACTTTAATCTCCCTAACCACAATGCCTTCAAAAAAATCAGTATTGTTTGCATGAAAAGCCTCCCAAAACTGACCACAACAATGAGGAAAAACTTAGAGAAAGAGTGGATCAAGGCTTCAAACCATGCAGCCCCATTTGCGATGAATGTTAAAGAATACATAATTCGGGTTATTACAAACATGCCTATATCTGCGCTCATTGTGGACAAACATATTTTTCATTTTGGGCCTATTACACTTTAATTCCAGTTTTTATTCCCCTGAGACTATTTTTCACAAACCCACACCACACATACCCTCATCTTTTTCTCAAAATTTAGACATTGCAAACACACAACAACCCAAAATACCCACTCACTCACATACATAAATTAACACACCTGATTCTGTGCATCATAATTTTCTTTACAATTTACAATTTATATAACTTTATTTTCTGTTTACAGATACACAACTCAGACACGGCATACACCACACCACACACAGATAGGCCTATATGCAAAATCTATATGATTAGTTCCACTCCTAACTGATCTTCCTTGTCTGCAGATCCCTGCCTGCTTCTCTTTCTTTGTTGTTACTTGATACTAGCCAGTATTTTGAAAGGTTGAGTGCTTGCTGTAAACATCATAGTTCACTTGCTCTGTAAGTTATTACATAGGAATATTGCATGTGGTCTACTTTGTAATTATCACAGTTTATTTGTGCCTTGACTACCTTTTTGTTTCTTGGAACTTTTGCAAATAGTCTATCATGATCGTTTTGTAGCAATTTTTTATGCTCTGTAGTTTACTAGTTTATATTATTGTGTATTTTTTTTCTTGATAAAGAACAGTTTATCTGTTGAAAACGTCGTCCCATTTGTCTGTATTGTCCCCGTCCCCTTTTACCAGGTTTTATCTGTGCTGTGTGACATTGCCATTTATGGCTATTGTACTTTGCTCGCCACAGTTCAACATTAATTGCTGGTACTTCCCGGTTTGTTGTTTTTAACAGTTGCACAGTAAATTTTATTACTCCTGTCAGTGCATTGTTTTTCCTATTCATACAGGCCGTACATTACATACAGGCATATGTATGTTATTTTCCCCATTTGTACTGTGACTATGTAATTTGTGGCTCTCGCTTACTGTGTCACACTTGTTCCTCCGCGTTACATTCCCCTCCCCACGCCAGGTTGGTACACCTTGCCTCACCTCCACAAAAAAAATTATAAACCAAATATAAACCGTGATTTCTGTGAGATATTTTGAAACATTTGTTCGACAAGATCAGTAAGCTAATCCTCACTTTATTCCATCCAATGGGGGACTTTAACCCGAGATATTGTCAATTGAACACAAAAATACCATTCGGCCAGGTTTCGCCTTGAAGGTTAAAATGTATAAGGCGTCTAGCATATTGTGGGATGAAACCAAATTTCAAGATAGCAAAGAATATTGTACAGATCAGATGAGAATGTATTATAATACATTTCAACTAATCATATATTATATTCAACCACCCGAAATTATGTGTGCGGAAATGGATTTTTTGGGAATGGGACTGCTGATGAAATAATGCAACAGCCACCAGTCTCCTTTGGCGACAGATGTGCGGACAACGATCTAATGAGGAGAGGACAATTTACTATATACTATTCCCCACTTAGACAGGTACATCCCAAGTATTAACTATTCTTGTTACTCCCACATAGCTCGCTAGTTTTTTTTTTATGTTGCATAAACTATATTGCTATAAACTATAGGCTTTGGGGCCGACCTGAGTTTTGACTGCTTAAAAAAAAAATGGAGGCCAAACTACAATTTTGGGCTAAAAATGCATATTTCCGTCGTAAACATGCGCACAAAAACACAGAATTCCCCTTGATATCAAAGGCACAGATCTGACCTTGAACAAATGAAAATAAAATCGATTTTTTTTTAAATACGCAACCTACAAAAATTTCAAAATGGCCGCACTTCCCGTGATGTTCTTCAGCTCTATATGGCCATAAAAGTAATTTTCAGATTTATTCGTAATTGGAAAATGCTTATTAAGGTATTGTGAGCTTCTATCGCCCAAAATTTATGGGCTTTAATTTTGCCCGGAACTTGAAGCCGAAAATAAAATCCAAAATGGCTGCAAACTACCAATATGAATCATATTATGGTAAAAGGTCTATTTCGTGATTGTTGTAAAAATGCCACAAAAAACTGGTGAAATTTCCCTCTTTTATTGTACAGAGGCATAGGCATTGTTCGATAATCTTTAGATTTCCATTGTTTGATCACGTGGACCCAAAAAAATTCAAATTGGCCGACACAAACGTTAATACAATAAAAAGGCATACTTATAAGTTAGTGTTAAGATTTAAATGAACATTATAAACGTGTTATTGAGCTGCTACGACAAAGCATTTGGAGCTATCCACATTTTGCCTTAAAATGGCAGCCAAAATCAAAATGGCGGAGAATACCAATTGTGCTTTATAATCCAATATATGTTATTGTCGTCGTAAAAACACACAAACTCAGAATTTCCTCTTTGCTGTACCAAAGAAGATAGATTTTCGGTTGTATTCACGTAAAACCTATAGAAGCGAGATAGAATAGAACCATGGCTGGCTGTGGCCGCACACATGATTTGAACTTTTTTAGGACTTGCACAAGCATTGACGGTGGTTCATAATTTTTAATCAAGCCCAGTCTTATAATCTCCCTTACATCCAAGAGGAAAATGACTACCAACCTGGACGATCACCGCAAAAAGGAAAGGGAAGGTAGCTTTATTGTCGTGTTAATGTAGCATTTCCTCCCTGACACAAGACAGAGGTCGCTCCGTGATTTTTTAAAAGTGCAAAAATCGGCATTAGGGATTTAAGGCATATACTAGATATCCAGTAATCATCAAAAATCCTTCTTTGAAAAACGTGAAAATTATGCATAATCTTGTAAATACGCCCAAAAATAGCCTAGACTACATGCTATATTATTTCTCTGCCTTAAGTACATAGGAAACCTGGTAGATACCGCAATAGATAGTCTCAGAAAGCCTATGCAGGGGATCTTACCATAATAGCCAGTGGTTGTAGATGGATGCAAAGAAGAGATACCTTCGACTAGTAGAGACCTCCCTAAAGTTGACTAGAACAATGAAGGCAAAGTCTAGAAAGTGTAAAAGTCTGTCTGAACCTGAAGAAGATCTATGTAGTCCGTCAGAATGGGAAAGGAATCGGCACCATAGGACCAGTGATGCTCATCTAGGCATTAGATGGAAACAATTCCCCGTTATCCACTAGAATCCGTGAAGTTCCTTGGCCAAGAGATCTTCACGGACCCAGTGACAAAGAGATATGGTATTGTGGAGACCAAGTTAAAGGATCACTTGGAGAAGACTGACACGGAAAACTGGGGTTCGTTCCCCAAACTTGAGGCGTAAGTTGTGTCTCAACTCATGCTCAGCACAAACTAAGATTTCTATTAGTTGCGACTTACGTCTGTTCCCCAAACGCCTGCTGAGATGGTTCTCAGCTAGTGAAACGCATCAAGAGTTGCGAACATTCTAAGACTATTATACTCCAAGCCTATCGATGAACGATGGGAGATATTTGTGGGTGTAATGTGGTGCGAGCGGGGCGACAGTTCTTCCGCTATTGTCCTTTCGAGGAATTAGAATGTTATTTAAAGTTAGTGAACTAAAAAGACACGATAGATTAATCGGACGACCATGTCTATCATATTAAAAGGCAGTGTTAGTTAGGTAGTACACTGGTGTTAGCCAACAAAGCAAAGCCGACGATAACAAATCCTGCAAAATGTAAGGTTTCAACCGCGCTTTTAGTTTGCCGTCCAGTTCCAAATATTTAGGCCGTTTTGTATGGGAATATTGCTGTTAACAATAACGAAGTTAAAACTAATTTTAAAGGTGAAGATAAATCGTTTCTTTGTTAAAGTACATCTTAAAAATAATTCCTCTATGCAGGTAAACAAAAGCAAGATGTATCTGTATTAATTTACCATACATTATATAGGTTCATGTATGAACAAGGTAGTCCTGCGTCGTTTTGGGGGAGTATTCTCACCATTTGGGTTACTTTATTCCATTTCTGTCATGTTTCATTTGAGTTTCAAAGAGCACTCCAACAAAAAAAAAGTTTGGATGCATTAAGAGCCAAAAATGGATGTTATTTTGGATATAGGGTTCTTTTCGACATATTCTGTATACATGCCGGGATCATCTTGCAATTTAAGTTATCTTATGTGTATTTTTAATGTCTTCATTGGCTTCTCTTCAGTTATAGTAGTGTAGTTGTTTGTGTTGTAGTTGTTGTGGCCAAAAAAACATTTAAAAAACGAGGATTCCTGGTGAGAAAATAATACATGCGTCCGAAAAGTAAGTTGCCCAGTTAACATATAACTTTATGAGATATTGGTTACAGAAAAAAAAAATATGATCTAAAAGCTGACCCATCTTCAAAATTCCACAAATGTTACTACAGATTAAAATTCTGATAAATAGATAATCACCAGCATAAGATATCCTTAACTGCAAACCATACTTTTAAGTATATTTTTTTAATTAATATATATTTATCAAACTTGATCAGTAGCCCATAGTTTCGTTAATTTTATCCAAACCTGTGATGGGAAAGTCTGTATTTTTATTTTTTTAGTATTATTATTATTAATTTACGTTCCCAGGTTTTCAGATTTATAAACACCTAGGAATATACTGTACTATTTCGGTTTTTGGGATGAGTACCTTTAAGACGGTGTTCCAATACCTGTATGTCATATAAGTCGTATCGTAAAAAATTATGGTTGTGGCCTATAGTATTCTAAACCTCCTTTTTGGAAAGGGAATCGGTGGGTTTATATAATTCAGAATTTGTTCGTTCGGGGACCCATTTGTACCTCCTAGATCACGACCACCACCGCTGCCATGATTACATAAAGCTACACATATATGAAACCGGTGTTTAAAGGGATGACACAGAGATTTCCCGATGTGGGCGCAGAAATTTCCAAACACATCGTGTTTTTTTACATGTACATAATGCTTTCCCATATTACACTACAAACCAAAATGGGAGTTGTAAAATTAGTGTTAAAATGTTAACACCAAGTCGGGGTCAAGCTTGTCGGTGTTTCTGGTGTTTGAAATATAGAATTTTTTAACAGGGTCGGTGTTGCTGCACAATTTTAATTATGAATTTTGTGATCTGCTTATGAAATGGTAGAGGTAAGCAGTTACAATAGAAGCAAACAATAAAAAAATCAACATTTTCTCCTAAAATGGTCAGACGTTACAAATATAAATGTGAAAACAATGTTAGGTTATTAACACCAGAGGGTGCGGTCCCGTATTGATTCTAGGAGGTGTTAATTAAACACAAGTAGTTGTTCATATGAATACATGAAACCAAAAATTGTGTGTTTTAATACAACACTAACATGCTAGTGTTAAAAAAATATCAACCTAGTATGTGTGTAAAATTAACACCAAGCAGTGCATATAAACATGAAACACCAACATTGGTATTAATACAACACTAACAGGTTAGTCGTAACAATGAAATGGTGTAAATTTCTCAATACAGTTGATTGGTGTGGTCCTCTATTGATTCCAGGAAGGTGTTAACTTTAACATCCATGTGTTAAAACTAACACTCTAGTTTTTGCCAGTATATTAATCTCGGTGTAAAATAACTAAATCACAATTTTGTTATAAATTCTTTTTTTAAATTTTCGGAATTTTTGTTATAGGACTATCCTATGGCCACTATTAACTACACATAAATGTTACTGCATCAAAACGAAAAATCCGATTCATCTCAAAACTTATGAATTGGTCATTTTAGGGTCAATATATTGTTCTAGTTCACCATTTTAATTAATACAACAAAAGAGTACATTCGACAAACTCTGAGTCAGCCTTCAATTAGCTGACGTTTGTGTTAAGTCAACCCCCGAGTAGACGTAGTTTTGTTCGTAACTTTTGGTCGGACTTAGTTCACAACTGCATTACGTGTCTATGGGGAAACGCGATGACAATGCATTAGTGTGTACTAAGTCACAACTTGTATCGACGTGGAGTTAGTTCAGTCGTAAAATTTTCGTTGTTAGGTAGTTCCGTGACGAGTTTCGGAAACGCAGTATGAAATTAGTAGTCTAAAGGTAGGCTACAGTGTCGTCGTAAGGACGTGTGGGGAACGGACCCCTGGGGTTCGTCCCCCAAAGTTGATGCGTAAGTTGTTTCGCAACTCATGCTCAGCACAAGCTTACTTAAGATTTCGATCAGTGGTTGCGACTTACGTCTGTTCACCAAACCACCTGCCAGAGGTTATCAACTCGTGAAACGCATCAAGAGTTATGAACATTCTAAGACTATTTACTCAAACCTATCGATTTTAAACGATGGGAGTATTTGTGGGTGTTGTAATGTTGCGAGTGTGGGGGGGGGCCCGTTGATGAGTGATAGTGTTTCGCTATCGTTCTTTCGCGTAATGAAATGTCTGAAAAGGTCAGTGGTACTCAGAAGGACAGGCATTATTACTTCGGACCGGACCGGGCCTATCATAAAGAGGTTATCAGTGTATTTGTGTTGGTACGAGCCATAGCCAATTAATAGCAGCTTTTCAAAATCTAAGGATTCACGACCACGCTTGTTCATTTTACGCCTTTTCCTATGTCTTACATTAGTTTAGACCACTCTTTTGGGTATATTGCTCGAAACAAAAACGAAGTGAAATATAAGATGATGACCGTTACGTTTAAAATATTTTTAAAAAGCAAAAAATTAATCGTTTTCCTTTTTTTGATTAGAGTTGACAAAACATATTATAATACTTGCCATTGCTTTGGAATTCCCTACATCAAAAATTAACAAAAATTGTTCCTCTCTTGTTATGTTCAAAAAAAAGCCTGTGAAAAAATAAAACCATCGATCAATACAGTTCAGATTCACCTTAAGACTTACAGCTGTCAAATGTTTTGTTTTGGATATGGTCTGTTCACTGCACCTTTCGTGTTCTGCCTAGTTTAGTTTGCTGACTTGAGTTGTCGTTTCATTATGTTTTCATTTTTTTATATGTTGTTTCAGCCCAATTAAGTTTTTTTGTTCCCGTACTCTTTATTAGATAATTATAATATTTTTGTCATCAGTAATTAATTTTGTAAACATAACGTTACCTTATAAGGGTGCAAATTCCACACGCCTTCTTATGGTATCCTCATATCATGGAATTAATATCTATTGTTCATATAATTTATATTGGTTGTTTATGCTTGTTGTTGAGAGGAAAAAAAATAAATCTAAAAATCTAAATAAATTACTTTCAATTTTTTTAAATGCCACCTTATAAAATAACCACAGCTATCCAAGGGGAACAAAAGGCATGGGCAAAGGTATTTGGTTCTGCATCGGGTTGGGGAAATTCTCAACATGGGCCTCTTAATTTTCGTTTTCTCTCATTTTTTTTCAAATAGTTCATATTTCACGATCTACCCCCAAAAAAGCTTGGTATTCACTAAGTAGCCAAAATTGCTGTTTTATTGGATAGGGTTCCTTTTACACACTCTGTATATATGCAAAGCTCTTTTACGGTTTATTAGTTTTAATGTCTCCATTGGTTTAGAGAAGATGATCATGAAGATGAAGAATAAGAAGAAGAAAAGAAGATTCACGAAGGAAGAGGATTAAGAAGCAGATCATTAAAAAACCAGGATTTTTGATAATAATACGGATGCGTCCCGAAAGTGATGTGCCAAACGTTTAAATAAAAGCTTTATATTTTTCCGGATACAAAAAAAAAATCCATTTTGAAAAATTGACCCATCCTCAAAATTCCTCCAAACAGTTACTGCAGATAAAATTCTGATACAAAAATATATTCACCTGAATTTAAAAAAATCTTTAACTTTAAACCCATACCTTTAACTTAAGGATATTAAAAAAAAAACCAATTGTGTTTAACAAGCTTGATGCCAATTTCAAGTTATGCTATAAACATGATAAATTACTATAGATTCGTGTTAAGATGAATTACAATAAATTAGAGATAGTAGTTATTTAGTTATTAATTATTATTATTATATTATTTATGAGTATTATGTATTGACTTTCACCCGGGTTTGCAATAAAACGTTCTAGGAAGCTAACTATTATTTCAGTAAATTAAAGAGGCGTGTTCCAATATGTCACATAGCTCGTATATGTAGGCTATATCAAAATGTGGGTAAGCCTGTAGTCTTCAAAACGTCCTCCATGGTTGTATAATCTGAATTTGTATTTTGGGATCAATTTCTTCCTCCTCGATGGAATGAAATCGGTGCTTAAAGCTTGTTTAATGCTTACGTGTGTATTAAAAGGTCTTACCCCGAGAAACGTAGTTTGTGCGTTAACTTTTGGTCGGACTTAGTTCACAACTGAATTACGTGTCAGTTGGGGACGCGTGGAACACAATAGTTGTGTACTAAGTACAACTAGTATTTCCGTACGAGTGTCGGGAACGCAGTATTAACTTAGTAGTGAAGTTACGTATTATTTAGTATAAAGGTAGGCTTCCAGTGTCGTAAGTACGTGTTGGAGAACGGACCCCTGTTGATTAATTTTACAATATATCACCTTGAAGAGAGTGTCCCTCTGACTAGGATTAGGTATGTTTCCGCCCCGAAAAATTACACATTAGCGCGTACTGCCTATTTCAAAATGGCCACCATTGTTTATGAAAAACTGCTATTGTATTTTCATAGGAATTTTATCCAGGACTAAACGAAATAAAGTTCTGCCTTCCTGAAGTGGGCTTAAACATTTAAGTGTCCAAAATGGCCGCCGGTAGAAAGCATGTTTTGTTAAATGTACTAAAATTGCCAAATAGATGGGGTAAGAATGCGAGTAATATTTTGAGAGCACCAAAAAGAGATTTAATGACATTTGTGTATTGCGGACATGATCATAACTCATGATGGCGGCGGTTATACCCGCTCCGGGGGAAATAAATCAAGATGAAAAACACCCCTACACTCTTTTTCGACAATATAAGGACCATACCTAAATCTATTGATAACATTTTTCTCTGCAATTTTCTCTCGTACTTCTGGATATTTGCAGACCCTGCAACACAGCTGACACTAGAAGGAAGCTGATCTTAGGCAGTAGGGCGAGAGGAGAGCCCTGTTGTCGCCAGTCCAGAAACAAAGATAGCAGTTGTTGTGCTCGAAAGAAACCTTAGGTCACCATATTTACATTTTTCTTCTCCAAATAACTTTTTCTTGCAACTTTTTCATAAGCATATTTTTTATTTTTTACACTGGTAAACACCTTTGACGTCATTGAATAGTCCCTTAACCACTTAACTGCATAATGGGTTTGCACTTCCGTTATGCATAAAACTTATTGTTTAGATGAAATACACCACATTTTAGCATGTCCCTTCAAAGACAGCACAATAAAGAAATACAAACCTGAAGAATTTGTTCAATAAGAAAATTATGGGCACAACATTGGTTTTATTTTCGCGCAAAATGTGGCGAAAAAGACACGAATTTGTTTCTTCTTCTTTTCTTCTTCTCTTGTTCTTTTCTTCTTTCTTCTTCTTCTTTCTTTCTGCATTTTCTACGTTCTACGGCATTGCTTTACCTAGACTTGTGCTGATTGCTTTAATTGGTGAAGAATGACGATATTTACCACATAAAGCACAAACATAAATGTCTCATGGGCCATTTTATATTTTTTAGGGTTTACTTGTTAATTTTAACCATAGGTTCCTACAGTCAAAACCGCTCAACCCACAACCGATGTATATAAAATATTATGGCTCCAATGGCCTACTATACTTTGCAAGATTTTTTTAATTAACTTATTTTACTTTGTTTATGCCACTAGTTGTATGCATATGAAAATCAAATCACAGTAACTCTAATAAGACTTTTCATTTTAGCATGGGCAACTTCCGTTAGTGCATAATGGGGGTGGGGGCTCCTCGTGACCCAACCTAATTAACGCAAAAACGAGACGCGATGGTTTGAATTTTTGTTTTGCACACAATGCAAGCTCACTAAAAGTTAACAAATACCAAAAATATAAACCACAATATTGCAGCGTTAAAACGCCGTCCGAAAAACTAACGTTGGGGGGGGGGGTACTAGGAACCCCCCCCCCCCCTTATGCAGTTCAGTGTTAAATACGTCACATTCATTTATTAGATTTAATTGCTCAGGGTAATATGAGTGTTTCTCCTAATGAATTTTATAAGAGTCAGTTTAAACATGGTCCAAGTAGTAACACTATAGTAACGGCACTCTCTAGGACACGTCAATACCCCCTTTAAGATTTTTATATCTTGAAATGATTTAAGGGTCATTATTAGAAAGTGCTGTTTATTTTAACAGGAAAGATGTCAAGATTTTTGTCAAGCCTAGTTTGACTTCACACATTCATCCTAAAATTATATATACATAAACCACGAATTCCCGAAAATATACATCTGATGAAAATTTTTTCTTTTTTGACATACAAGAAAACGGGCTGGATTTTTCGTCAAGGCTTCATTGATCAAAAGCGCCCAATTTTGCTCTCCTCGTGACGTCAAAGTGACCAAATTTAAAAAAATTAAAAAAATTAAAAAAATTAATAATAATTGATTATTAATAAAGTAATAATAAAATTATAAAAAAAAAGTTACAAGGACATCTTTTGTTTCATTTCGTTGTGTTTAATTTTATTGAAGTGAACACTGCGGATATGATGGTCACAACAACGTAAATTTGGATGGTCATCACTTTGACGTCAACAAACCCTTTGCCTCTGCGATGTGGATTTTGTCGGAATCGTTTTCGAGTAAGCTATTAGGCGGGAAAGTAAAGGGCAAAATACTCCACAACTGGTGACAATTTTCACCTATTTTTGATTTATATGTAATCTACGACTTTAAGCTTTCCATCCATACCAAATTTTCCAAATATCAGAATCATGACATATTTCCTTTTAAGAACTTCGAACGATGGGTATAACTACTTTTCTCTTCCTCCTGGTTTACGTACCCTAGAGCGAATGTAATCACCGCCATCTTTAAAAACAGCCTGTACGTAAAATCAAATACCATCAATTATTTTTTGGAGCTCCCAAAATATCGCACAGGTTCTGATTTCACCATTTGTCCTTTAAGTTCATTTAGCAAAATATGGCCTTCCTTAGCGGCGCCATATGGACGCCTAGAACTTTAAGAAGCCCCCTTCATGGAACAGTTAAAAACTTGGTTCGTGTAGCTTGGATAAAATTTCTCTCTGTAAGAAATTATAATGGCGGTTTTTAATTTTAACATAAAACAGTGGCTGCCATTTTGAAAATGGCAGGACCAACGCAAACGTGCAGCGTTTCGGGGCGGAAACATACATAATCCTAGTGAGGGGACATCTCCTTCGAGGTGCTTATATGGGAGAATTAATCACCAGTTGGGTTCAACGAACGGAAAATCTGATGATGGCAGCTTATGGGCTACAGTGAAAAATAAGAAATAAATACTAAAGAGGCCCACGGGAACCAGTTTTCCTTACATAAGGCCTGAGCTATATTGTGTTTCTCCCCATTGAATGCTGTATGGTCATCAATTTGTTTTCAATATTGAACCCAAATGCTCGTCTACAAGTCAACGTTTTATTCGTACATGTTTTCTATGGTAGCTAGAACACTCTGTCATGGGGGACACTCAGTTTCTTTCCAATGAGTTTATATAGGGGCCCTTCTCAGCGAGAAAGTGAAGTCGACTCAGCGAGCCATGTGACGTCACACTTACATCGTCTGCTTTCATTTCAATCTGCTTCATGATCTGATTCATGAAATCCGCTTTGGTCGTCTTGGATATCAGTGAAGTGAACTAAGCATTGCTTCATGATCGGATTCATGAAAGCCGGCGTTGGTCGTCATTGGATATCAAGTGCAACTAAGTCATTGCTTCAATGATCGCTTCCCTGAAAGCCGGTCCGTCTGGTCGTCATTGGATATCAGTGAAGTTAACTAGCATTGCTTCATGATCGGATTCATGAAGCGGGCGTTTGGTCGTTTCATTGGATATCAGTGAAGTTACCTAAGCATTGCTCATGATAGAAATTCATTAAGCCGGCGTTGGTCGTCCATTGGATATCAAGTTGTTTATATTAGCGCCTTTTTGTGATTAAAAATATTATGTTTATTCTCAATTTGTATTTGAAAAAGATTTCTCCTCACGGGAAACCGTACTTTTGTTTGTTCAGGAAAGAGAACATGGAATTCTACAGCAGCTAAATTTGGAAAATGAGTCACTTGTTTGTGTCAATCTCCGGATCAGATCAGGTGTTATTTACTAGATTGAGCCCGTACTAAAATGGCCTGAGGGGTTTCCAACTTTGTCCAAAACAAACCAATTGCAAAAATTAATTTATTTTCCTATGAAGTTATTTATATAAAATGGTGCTATGTATGGGGTCACGGTGTGCATTCACGCAGGGTTGGTGTTGTTCTGGATGATGCAGTGGGACTTGTTGGTGGCTGCCTTTTGGCGACGCCTGTGGAGTGTCTTCCGGTTCTGTCTGGCGTGGCTCCTGCGGGCCTTGGGAGGGACCTTCGGACGATCGGGCTCGCCAAGAGGTGTGATGAACCTGGTAGCCTGGTCCCCCCACTGGCACCCTTTGGGGATCAGGGAATTCCGCGGAGTCACTTTGCTGCCCAGTCCATGGCACTGCGGTCGCAGTGTCCATATCGATCATCCTGGATCAATGACAGATGGTATGAGCAATGGTCATCCTCTACTTTGAACCTAAAGCAGTTTGTGGACGGCCCGTCTGGCGGGCCCGGGGGCTGTGACCTTGATGGGAAAGCATGGGTCAACCTCAACGGGATCGGAGCTGGCGTTGGTCGTGCAGGGGGCTTCCTTCACAGGGTCGGAGCGGAACTTTCACCAGACTGCGTTTCGTGGATGACTGTGAGGTCTGCGGGTCCCCAGGGGGAGTCCCGGGCCTGATGAACCTGGGTGGTGGGACTGTCGGCTGGCTGGGGACGGATCTTCGACTGTGATTTTGGACTTGCCCGCACGAACGAACGGTGCGATTGTAGACGATGTATATTTTATGTGAAATATAATTGGCTGGTGCAAGATTTGTTTAAGCATGATGATGCTGTACATAATCATGATTATTATTAGGATAAGGGGAATCCAGCTGTGAGTAGTTAAATACTTTATATTTTAGAATGGGGAGGAGCTATATTCACTATGCTAGCAGAATCTATGATGAAGCGAAACTCAACTCAATGCACGTGGAGGATCAAATAAATGATACAACTCAGGAAAGTAACTTATAGTAGAGGAGATATGTGCATGAATTGTGCACTTGTTGATAAAAGCATGAAATGTTGGTACACAGTTTGGGGCATGGTTTTTTTTTTAAGAAGAATTTTTTGGCATAAAGGGAGGGGCATCGCAGATTTTTCGTGTACCAAAAATGGCGGCCATTTTCCAAAATGGCGCCATTTCTGGTATTTAAGCTCTTTTGATGGACTAAATGTGTTTCGTTTGTGTGTTTTTGGGCTACCAAAACATGATTTGTTGTAGCCCAGAGCAAAGGCCTAAAATAAACGTTATTTATAGGTAACTATCTGTAACAGAAATGGTGACCATTTTCCAAAATGGCTGCCAATTCCCTAATTTTACCAATTTTCATCGACTGAAATAATGCATATTTTTTTTCTAACAAAGCATATTTTTATCACACAGCAATGCAAAAATTAAAAACCTTGTAAATCGGCAATCATAACCAAAGTGTGTGCATGTTACTAAAGTTGCAGACATTTATGTTGACACAGCAATGCAAATACAACCTGTAAATAGGCCATCAATACAAGTGGACGACATTTAAAAATAGTCACCATTGCTGATTTTAATCTTTGCTTTGCAGACTGATAACTAAAAAACCTATTTAAGAATGGCTTTTGTAGTTTTGTTTGAATAACAAAGATGTGAACATTCCAAATGGGAGGAGCTTTTAATGTTATAATATAATAATAGCCAGAGATTTATATAGCTCCTTTAATTCTATTGCCTCTTAGCGCTTTCACAAATGTTGCTGATCACTGTGGTCCCAACCATTACCTTAAACCATTTAGCATCATGTCAAGGGATGCAGCAGATCGGGATCAGCGCTATCCCTTATCAGCAAACATACATCGAATAACCATCGCAGCCGGACCAGCTTCCCAAATATTTCGCATGGGTAAATCGGGACAACCAAGCGGGTAATTTCTTGTCCAGGGAAATTACAGGATAGCTGAATCTCACAGGGCTCGAACGCAAGCCTATACGCATGGATGAAAATACACTGGAGTCGAGCTCTTACCTGATTGAGCTATCTTGTCCGCTTTTACTGGGATGGTCCTATGACAACGAGCATACATATTGCACGTAATACAGGTCAACCTGTGAAAGGGCTGCCAACACATCACAAGGGCGACACTCTCGTTACCAGTGTTTTACACATAAATCCTATGCAGCTGATCCCTTGTTGTGGTTACGATCTAATCCATGTGCAATTAGGTTTAATTCCGGAATTGTTATTGTTAATGCCAACCATTGACTATTTTGTTGTAAAGCACCCAATGGGGTGAATGCCAAGCTATCAAGATGAAAATTGTATAATACTTAAATATCGGGCCATCCTCCTTTAATTTGTGCAATTAAGTTTATATTGGCCGGAAATGTATTGCTAATGCCCACAGCATTTACTATTTTGTTGTACAGCCCCAATGATGTGATATTATACAGTGTGGAGCAAATGATGTTCCCCGATGGATGGATCAAAAAATATTAAAATTTTGGTAATCTTTTTAGAATATTATTATATCCTTTATATTAACAATATTACTTCTTTAATCACCATGTCCAAAATCCCGAGATTCAAGCATTTTATTTTTCAACGTTATGGCCTCATTTTTAGAGGGCTTCCCAAATGCCGCGTGTACAAGTTTTAGTACAGTAAACCATAGAAGATGAGTAACATGTTAACAGTGTAATTACAACCAGATCCAGAATAACGAGATGTCAAAAAACTTTGTTTGTTGCATTTATTTCACCACGTGAAAAGCACAAAATTATTATGTTTTATCATGAAAAAAAAATTGTTCCCACAAAGTCTGACCTTTGACCTTTAGCCCAAAAAATGTGTATCACTTAAATTGAAACCTGGTTTTGGTGTGCATTTTCAATACCTTTTTGTTTTGCCTTAGTTAAAAATTTTTTTTTTTTTTAAAAACGCGTGTCATTCCAATTAACCTTGAAGAATTCTAACCATTCAAAATATATTGCACTTGTTGTTGCATTAACCCCAACTTAATAACTGGCCTGTGTTATATATTCATTGGGGCATTTATTACCATTTACTCCACCAGAGGGTGTAAAGCACACTAAGGTACTCCCACTTGCAATTTGCGCTTCAATACCAAATCAATAATCTGGTAAAAGGCAAATCCTGAGGTCCTTATGTAAATGAGTGCTGATATTGATTGCCTGAACCAAAATGAAAAATTCAAAATTCCTGTGAAAGGATTTGAATGTACTTTTTTGAAGTATTTACAATTTTAAGAGATATGCCTTGCAACAGTTTGACAAGAAAAATCAGGATATTTGGGGAACAATAATCATTTTACTCACACTGTAAATATTGATTTTGTACCGTACCCAAAGATTATATTCTTCAATAAGGTAGTTACCAAAATCTGCTACCTTCATTAACTTCAGGTGTCAATGCCCACGTTTTTGGTTTAATCTCATGGCTACCCAGTGTTGTCAAAGTCATCAGTGGATGTGTCAATGTGGAACTCTTTTAGATTGATCAAACATACAATCTTCTAATTTTGGCGTAAAAGTCTACAGCAAACCTTATTATCAAAAGCGTGGATAATCAGGTACCTTAATAAAATTGTTTATCCCTTCATGTTCTTTTTCTGTTTGTTGTATATAACGAATCTGCATAAGTTTTGTTGTCTAGTTCATATTATAATATAATTAATAATTTTTAATTTGATGAAGTTTACCTGACCAGGTTTCGGAAACATTTTGTACATAGTTTAATTGATAACGATATTATTACTAACTCCTTTTAATAACGACAAATACAAATTCAATAGAAAAACTTCTATGTGAAAACACAATGATATACATCAATTACCAACTATTAGAATAAATTAAGATAATTTCAAACATCACTGTGCCAATAGATAGAAGAGAAAGACAGCCCCAGTTGTCTTCCATACTAATAACAGATGGGGAGACATCTGAATCATCAGCTGTGAGGATCTGTGTGTATGTACCCCACGTAACATTTGTGAATCTTGATCTTTCCTGATGCAGATGCCTCAACCCTACCTAATCTGTAGAAAACACAGCATTCCTAGACAGCCGAATGAAGAAGATAAAGAATAAGAAAGACAAAGAAAAAAAGTTCACAATATCAGTATTAATGAGCTGTTTAATTGGAAGCCAGGCAGTTGGTAGATTTGTTATGTTCTTGACAACGGTTTTTAAGGACAAAACGAGCAGCTGCATTTTGAACTCACTGACCCTTGGTCACTTCTCGTTCTGGGAGACCATAGGGCAAGGAGTTGCAGGATCCACGCATTGATGTAAAAAAGTCATGGACCAATCATCAAGTACTGTCAAAATACCCAATATTCCTTATCCAGGCCAGGCAGCCTGCGTAGGTTGTTAACTGATAGTTCTTCTTAGGATGAGTCTAAGATGGCACCCAGGTACGTGTCAGCTTGCGGATGAAAAAAATGAATTGCCAATGATGGTGGAGAGTACTAGTTGATTGTAAGACTGGAACGAAAGCAAACAGTCTCTGTCGTCTTGTATAATATCGGCTTGTTGGATTTATCAGGATCTGTGACTGAAATGCATGCTTCAATAGTATTATGGTCGTGCTCAACACTCCCAATGGTGAAAAGACAGAGCTGTCATCGGGGTACGACAGATTGAACACCATGGCAGTAATGCTTATCCTTGAGTGGGGCAGGGAAACATATGAAGTCAATACATGCCAGTAAACAGCCTTGGGGAACTCCACAATCCCCCACAGGATCTGATGAAGCAAATTTGATCGATCTAATTGAGTTCGGGCAACTAGGCGGAAAAAAGAACCAATTAAGGCTTTTCCGTTATTCCATGCCTTAAGGCGGGTAAGAGCGGAGTCTATAGTGTCAAAAGTGGCACTGAAATCTAAAACACTAACTCAGCCTCTTTGTTTGTCAAGACAATCAAGGGGTCATTCTGCGCCTAACAATGCCGTGTCCGCACTGTGAAATTAACGGTATGCTGACCGCAGCGGAACATAGAGATCATTATCGCCTTTCCAAGAAATGGTTATAGGCGATAATCTGAGAGGATATGGTGGTGTCCGAGCTGTATTTCTTCAGCTGCGGATCACAGATGAAATGCATGATTGGAGAGCTGAGGAAATACATCGACCGCACAGGGAAAAGTGGGAAATGGTAACAGATTCATCTAGACATGTTTAAGAGACTGGCAGTAGTAGTATCATGTAGACTGTTGCGCAGCTTCTTGATCTTGGTGTGCAAACATTCTGCAAAATCTGTAGCAAGATCTTTTTGGACACTATTGGGTACGATAGTGTATGTTTCACTATAGACGAGAGATGACAAAGGAAAACGGCCGTTGGTACATGTATCACTGGTTGCTATTGATACTCCATCTTGGGCTTAGCAAGAAGCGAGTTGTATTCAAACCATGATCCTTGTAAGCTTTCCTTGATACGTGAGCCCACGTATGGGAAACTCTGTGGACCCAGACGAGGGTGTTCCTCTTCTCAACTCAAAGGCATTTGGAACAAAAGGAGCATGAGTATGGGAATAGAGATCGACATGATGAGTGTGTCTTACGATAAGGTGTTGTTATATTCATTAACAGGAGATTGCAGTTAGCATCTAAAGGAAACACAGAGTGCACCGTGACATAACAGAGCAGAACTTTTGATGTTGCAATTTCAAGTTGCATACAGGCTGCACCGAAGAGATGCTTTCAAGCATTTTTCTGTCATCTGCAGCCCTTCCTTGCAACCCAACTTGAAGTTTTTGGCCACTTTCTTAATTCTGGAAGGGTTGTCCAGAAGATTCCAATAATTCTTACTTATAGTCCAACGCATTAATTGGACATGAAAGCTCAGGAGATGCAATCCTCATTGAGCCCAACAGTAACCGAATTGATAGGTGGCTCTTGTATGTTCAGTGGAGTGCTGCATTCATGGAGGAAGAGCACAGATTAGACATCAAGACCACAAAGCGATCAGTTTATTTAGTTTTTGTACAGCAATGGCTAACTTCTGCTAAATGTATATCCTGACGTAGCTTAAGACCGGTGTAGCCAGAATGTGCCTCAAGAAAAAAAAACAAAAAATTTGGATCAACATGGCTCACATCAAGCAAATTTTTTAACAAATGCTTTTAATGAAGTCTGGGCAAACCACTTGGTGTGGTTTCTTTGTTGAGTTTTGTGGGTATTACAAACGACTCTTCATTCACACTAAGAAGTAAGGATGATGAACAATTATCTCTACACGGTTTACCGATGCCATACATCAGTGGAGCTATATGTTGGAAGTGAAAACCACTGTTATATCAGAATAAGCTAATAGTGTCTTTAAAGGTTCAACGAGAGATTTGCGGTCCAAATATTGTGTCATACTATAATTTTATGATTCGGCACTGAATAGATTCCTTAAGTGTATTGCTACAGAAATGTCTAAAAGAGAGAAACAAAGTTGAGTTTGTTTTGCTTATATTTCAATAAAAACATAAGCTGAATTTCGTATTGCTCCTATACGAAATTAAAAATTCACATTTTTTGTACCAAAGGAACATTTAGCTTAATCCGTTCAGAGGGGGGTATTGTTGATGGAAAGGCTTTACATCAGGGCAAAAAAACAGTTAATTCCGATTTTTTAGGGTAAAATTGAGATGGAAATCTTTGTGGCACCTTAATTAAAACCTTTTCTTAAGGCACAAACTGTATGAAGACTTGTGACTCTATAACCAAAGGACACCTATAACAGACTATAAAAGAGTAATTAATGGCGGCCATCTGAAAATGGCCACCACTTTGCATGAACAATTTGAAATGTCAAATAAAACTTGTTTTCACTTATTGATGTATGAAAAAACAAGTTATACATATTGATTTAATGCAACTATGTAAAATAGCTGTTAATGGCGAGCCATTTTGGAAAATGGCCGTCATTACTGCCATGGGATAAAACATGCAATGGCCATTTGATCGAACGTCTTTAAACATCCAGCGCATACTGCCATGCTTAAATGCATAAAAGCACTGTATTTATCAATTAAATCCAAATCTAGGATAAATAGCAAGTAATGGCAGCCATTTTGAAAAAATGACCGCCATTTTAATCGAGGAAAAAACTGAGATGCCCTATTATTTGATAAAAGTCAGATTTTTATGACATGCCCGAGATGTGTAGCAAATTTTCATGATTTTATCACCAATAAAATATGTGCACCAAAAATTCACCAAAAATATTGCACATATCTACTCTATTATAGGTAAATATTATATAGAAGCTCGGAGAAATGGCGAGCACAGAACTAAATAAGACGAAAAAAACCCGGCTCGAACCCGGTGTGAACGTAATCATTAAACCCGGGGGGGGCCCCAGGTATCCATATCTGGCTCCATAGAAACAACGGAATAAGCGTGAAACTAAGTTGCGTGAAGAGTCAAACTGAATCCGTTGCCCTATTGTCACCATTGTTCACGGACTGTGAGCGGAGGGACTATATCTCCTGCCACACCGGTGTGAAATGCATTTCATGTCGGCAGGTATCATAGTCCGCGGTCCATAGACGACAACGGAAGCAAGCGTGAAACTAATGTGCGTGAAGATTCAAACTGAATCGATCGCCCTATTGCTCACCATTGTTCGGGACTGTGAAGCTCGGAGGACTATATCTCCTGCCACAAGGTATTAAGGACTTAAGTCCGAACGTGTGGACACGACTTATGCTACATTGACCCAAGCATATAAAGGCGTTATTGATAAGTAAATCATCTGGTATTCAGCGGACAACATTGTTATTGGAACCGCAGGAGCCATTGTTACTGTCCATGCGGTTGAAAAGATGTCAGGCGTTATAGACTCGTTATCCCCGCCCAGGTTAGGGTAGACGTTTCATATATAAGTCCCAAGTTGCTCTGTATGGTGTTGTTATGTAGCGCAGGACGGAATCAATGGCAATACCTCATTTGTATACTTGGAACTTCTATATGAAACGTCTACCCAGTTTGGATTGAGCTGGCCTCGTTCGCGATTAAAATAAACGTTGAGGTTCTACTGTGAGTTCAATAATTTTGACTGTATATTTCATCATATTGAAAAAAGAAACTAATGTGAACAAAAATCATGGTGGATATGTTGCTTGGTAAGCTGTGACCTAACATCTTTGTGTAGAAGCAAGATCCATAACTTATTGCTGGACCTCATTTCTATTCAATTTACCACCATGTATTTAAAAACATACAAAAGAAGGGGGTCTAGCGACCTATGCTAACAACACGGTCAATTTAACAGAAATGGGGTTACGCGGCAAGTTACTGCACAAAGATGGTAGGTTACAGTCTGTCAAACAACTTTCTTTCATGATTTTTGTTCATCTTTCTTTCCTTTTCGGAAAAATGATGAAATATACGGTCAAAGTTAATTGAACGCACAGTAGAGGCCTAAGGTTTATTTATTCGTGAAAGAGGACAAGTATCTTGTGCTTTGCGTCATAAAAAATAGCTCAATCTTAATCGGGTGATGAGCACCTGAAATCTTCAGCTGTATGGGTAATAACTATGAGGGCGAGGTGACCGAGCGGTCTAAGGCGCTGAACCGTCGGCAGGGTATAACAACGATCGAGAGGCCCAGGTTCGAGCCCCGCGAGAGTCGGGCTTCTTGGTCATACTCAAATAGTTCCTATATTAGGTCGGAAATTGCATAAGTGTGATTATGGAATTTCTCCTCGCTCCATCCATTGCGTAGAATGTGCAGGTGTGTGCAGTGGGTGCCCGGCGCCTTATGGTTCGGAGAGTCATGTAAAATGGTGGTCCCGTGTTTCAGACGAGTCATCCCTGAGCACGTAAAAATTGTCAGACCTTGTCGAAAAGAAGTAGGGGATCCATCCCGGGTCTGTTACCTGCACTCCCCCTAGGTTCCAGGCGGTAAGCGCAGTAGTAGGATAGAATGTGCATACAGTGATGGTAGTAGATTAGTTGTGATATAATGTTGTGAAATGTGGATGTGAAATATAAGTTACATTACCCTATGAGCAGTGGTGGCTCCTAAATCAAGTATGTATTACGTACAACCATCCAACCAACCCAACAACCAATGGCTATAACTTCCAGATAAGTATTTGCGTGGCTTTACCTCTGCACATCGAGCGATTTATGGATATCCACAGTGCTATTATTTGCTCGAGTAAATGCATTATGGTGTACATCTACACAGGTCACTGACATTTAGAAGAATTGTGATGACATTTTATTCATTTTTCAGTCAAATGGGCAACTGTTGCACTTGACATACCCCAGAGCATTGAAAAGTTACAATTACGACAATAAATAACCTGCGCAGAAATCATGTTACTTCGCCGATATGCGAACCAATGTCCCTTATGCAGCATCTTCTCTCTTTGATCCTATGGATAATACGGGGTTCAATGTTAAAAACCGAAAAGTTGGCAATATAGTTTTATTGCTTAATGTAACTAAACCCAGACAATTATACGTAACTGGCGTCCAATATCCCTGTTGAAAGACTTACCGTCAACCAGTAGTGGGATTTGGGCACTTCTAGCAGATTCTCTTCCACCCTTTACTTTTTGCCAAACCACATATCAGTCACATACATCAAGAGCAACCCCTCTACTTCCAACTCCCGAGAAGTTGCCCGGAGTCGGTTGGCATAGTAACGTCCTCTGCAGCTGCTCCTTCTTGCCCTCTTGCCACTCCTCGCCATTCCAGCTGCCCTTCCAACTTCCCGACGACGCGGTTGGTTCCTTCCACCCAACTCCGCATGAGTTTGGCCCGAGGGAGCCACGTCCCACCGCGACTCTATTTCGCATCAGTTCCCACCCAACTTCGTAGGTGTCGGCCGGGGTTGGTTTGTCTTATAATTTTTTGCAGCTCCAGAAAATCGAAAAACATGCAGTGTAACATCCCACCAGTCGAGAATTCGAAACTCGCTTGCAGAGTCAAATCAGGTTCAAATTTTGATGTCTAGAGGGTGGGAGAAATTTTGATGCTCTTCACGAAATTCAAGTTCACCGAAACTAAATTCGGTGAGGGATGCATTATAAATTTGGTCTCCGAAGACCCACCGACAAAATGAACGTCTTCGCACCGAGTGTCCTCGTCGAACGTCTTCATACATTGAAGAAAGCAGATTGCCTTACATCCGATCAAAGGCACGAAAAAATGTAAGGGCTCAAAAACAAATTTTACTATGATTTTAATTGTTTTGACTGAGTCCGATTTCTCCGGCTCCGAAGCGAATAAATCCAATTCTGGGTTGGCAAAAATCCCCTTATGGGGGATTTTTTTGGCCTTGAGAAAATAGATAAGACAAAAAAATCAAAAATGGAGTTTGTACCGCTACGCGAAAAAGAGGGTCACTTTGAGTCATTTTAAGCACTGAAAGATGGAGTGTTTTAATTTCAACTGAATGGTTTTCAACATGATTTCGAGAATTGTTTCAATTTTATGAAAGAACATTTTGAAAAATCTGAGAAGAAGAATCGGTTGAATTTTCCAGGGATTCAAGATTAGATCTGATATCATCGGAGAGAAAATTGTTGTATATAACACATGGTAGATATTTTTAGTTAGCTAAAATACTACCAAACTTAAATCCGGTTTTGCCCCGTTAACGATGTGCCAGATACACCTCACTCAGCAATACTGCTGTGTGAGGATTTATTGAGAAAGATAATTGACCGGAGGCCCTTCCTGACTTCATCCACATTTCGGGGTGGGCCTAGAGATAGGATGAAAATATCTTCTTCCACCTAATCTCGTCGATCTGCTTGTATTAGGTATGATTTAGGGAAAAAATTGGGTGAAGAGATATTTGTTAAATTCAAAGGTCAGAAAAGAAGCACCTTTGGTTGAAGCGAACCGTGTGAAATTGATGCCCCACCAAACAAAAAATTTCCCCTTTGGAATTTTTTTTTTTGTCGCAAAACAAGTCATGAGACAAAAATGATTTGTATCATTTTGGATTTTACGGTTTCTAATTTTTT
The DNA here is from genome assembly GCA_023653785.1 of Ophioderma brevispina. NCBI lineage: Eukaryota > Metazoa > Echinodermata > Ophiuroidea > Amphilepidida > Ophiodermatidae > Ophioderma > Ophioderma brevispina. Next base: position 49,956 of record JAMKCH010064476.1, read on the forward strand.
TCGGATTCGCCGAAGAAGGAGACGAATGGAGGGTAGAAGGTTGGCTGAATCCCTTGAATCGTTTATAACAGAGCCAATAGGAAATGAAAAGAATTTTCACATATTAAAAAAGAAGTCGAAAAAAAAATTCCTGTTGGATATCCCGCGGTATTTTGTTTATGCTGTTCTTTCATTTGTAGATTGTGAAATTTAACTCTAATTTTTTCTCGCTTACTGACTTACCTTCGTAGAGATAATCCCGCATTGCTTCTTTTTTTCCCATCTCAATCCCAGCTTGCTCCCACTCAGACCTAATCTCTCTTGCCTCTCGGCTGTCAAGTCAATTCAATCACCCTGGTCTGTTGCTTGATCCAGCCTTTTGGCTTCCTGTAATTTCTAACTCCTATGAATGTGATGAAATTCTTCTTTACTAACAGTTCCATCCTGCAGCGCATTAGACACGAGATTTTTCACGGTATTCAGACTAACTCAGCGGTTCTTTGATTCTTTCTGTTTTTTCTACCTTCTTCATCGTCACCTTTCTGAGAGCCACGCTCGCTGCGCTTAACAATCCATCAACAATTGCCACACCTCCGAGAGGAATTGATACAGCAGCACCAACCCCACTTCCAAAGGTTCCACTGCCCAGTTTTCCTGCACCGCAACTAGCCCAGAGACTTGAGCGAGATTGTAGAATACATTCAGCGGCTCTTGTCTTTTCTCCTTAGCTTATCTCGGTATCTTACTTCACCTTCCAAAAATTATCTGATTTCGGAGATTTGTTTGAGTCGAAACTACTCTACGCTCGTTTCACCATCCAGATCAGGATAAAATTTCGGTGCGCTAGGTTGCCTTTCATATTTTATTTATTAGATAAGCACTTCATCGTCGGAAAATCTTTCAACGTGATAATCTACAAAGTGTTGGATGCATTGGGTCTCATTTGAACACCATTCACCCCGAAGCAACTTTTTTTGTTGTTGTACAACCGATCGCGATGTGATTGAGTTTGGTGGGTATCCAGGGAGATAGTTTTGGTTTCAACATGCATATTACCCCCTCATGATTGAAATTGATTATGTTAGGGAACCATCTTGCCAGTCGATCTGAATGTAGACGGTACCTATGCGTTGGATGCATGAATCCCATATGCTCTGTTTATTCGGTATTGTAGGCGATCTCCATGCTTGTCCAGAAATAATAGAATCCATGGTTTGGGTAATCCAGGATTAAATGCTGTTTTGAAGCGGTCCGTGTTCTGTCTCATAGTTCCATCATCTAGAAGCTCAACACTTCAGTGTATTGTTATTTCCCTAGGATTGTCGTTGTAACACATTTTCAGACGGATCCGCAGATTATTTTGAATCTGCACTTGGAGTCTTTGCCATATTAATATTCTTTCTAGCTCTCACGGAAACGTAGGCTTTGATTCCATCTTCGTGAGGAAAAACAATATATCTCCCGAGTCGTACGGTTTTACGTCGTGCGCATTTGCAACGAGTGCGTCCACGTAACCTTTGCTTACAAATCTTCATTTTCGAGTGGAGGACCGCTATTTTTACACATTGTGAAGTCCCATATCCAATCCCCGTCATTTCTCCACCATCTTTGTCCAACTTGAGCTCTTTAGGTGAGAGACGAAATTTGAAACAAACTAGCCGTTGCAGCATCTTTTTTTTTTCACATGGACAGCCCGTTCCTACGATTTTTTTCCCCATATTGATGCCGACCGGTCATGCGGCCTCCAAATTTAGATAGAACATTAGCCTTCAATGCATATTGTGTGAGGTCTACTTCCCCCACGCTGGATGTTTGGCTCGCTCGATAGACCGTAGATTGACATCTTCTTTTTATTTTATTTTCTAGTAACACGTCGTCAGGCATGTTGTGATTATCATTTTGATCGCACCATTGTTTCCACTGAATTTTGAAATCCAAATCGATTTGTCTGAAATGTCTGGGTTAGTACTCCAACGTGGATTTTCATATCGAATCTGTAACAACCCCCAAAATTTAACTCGCGCATATCGGCAATGTTTTCACAGCTGCGTACCCTTATTTTTATCACATCATTTGCAAGATTGTCAGTGGTGCTTATTTGTTTCAGGTAGACCAAAATTCTGCTTGGGGGTAAATTCCACAATCCTATCGCCTGTGTAGGTTTCCAGAGTCCAGCCAATCTTCATCATCCAACCTAGCATATATCTGATAGACTCTGGCAACCAAAACTGTTGAAGATTTGTTCGGGATCGTCTAATTTCGATCAACGGTGTCACGATTTACTTCGAGGGTAAGCTCTGTGATCGCGCTAGTTTAGTTTTTTATCTAGACTTTGAAAAGTGTAATTTCCAGCTGAACAGTAGCTTCGGTGGAATGTTGCATGTCTGCTCCGTATCTTACGGTCATATCTTGGTACAGGTTGTACCATCCTACCCAACCGTGTATCTCCTTCAGCGCTATTTTTTCTCCTTCCAGATTTTCATCGAGTTTGTACGGTTTTTGCCTTGCTAGCGTAAATTATGTTCGACTTTCATCTTTTATTGTTACCGGGGTTGGCCCCTGAGGCTTGTTAAAATAAAAGATGCTCAGCTATCGCGTTGGTGGTGGTTTTGAACCGACTCATCCATTCTCCCCCAACCCCGGAGGGTTGTCCAGGCAATTCACGTGAATGGAAAAGGAGCTTCGGAATGCGTTTTCCAAAAATGGATTAATTACCAGCTTCCCAAATTCCAGACGGTGGACATTAACGAAAATTATCAAAAATGGCTGTCCAACCCGATGCAGGTTTGGCAGAACCAACTAATTTGTCGTTTGGGCAGCGACTACGGGATTTGGGTCTCGACGAAATAGCTAACTGAACTGCCTATATTTAGGTGAGAGACGAAATTTGAAACATAGCTAGCCGTTGCAGCATCTGTTCTTTCAGTCGGATCAACCAATTCCACTATTTTTTGTTCCCCATATTGATTCGACCGGTCATGCGACCTCCAGATTTAGATAGAACATTAGCCTTCAATACATATTGTGTTAGGTCTACTCCCCCAACCCCGCTGGCTGATTTTTCAAATTTGCTCGATAGACCGTAGATTGACATCTTCTTTTATTTTAATTCTAGTAACACGTCGATAGGCATGTTGTGATTATCCAGTTTATGAGCGGCACCGTTGTTCCACTGAATTTTGAAATCCAAATCGATTTCCGAAATGTCTGGGTTGAGTATCATCCAACTTGGATTTTCGTATCGAATCGTGTAACACTCCCCAAATTTAACATCGCGCATAATTGGAATGTTTTTCAACAGCTGTGTACCCTTGATTTTATCACGATCATTCGCGAGATTGTTAGTGGTGCTTATTTGTCTCAGATAAACCAAAATTCTCTTGGGGTAAATTCCACAATCCTATCACCTGTGTAGGGTCCAGAGTCCAACCAATCTTCATCATCCAAACCTAGCATATATCTGACAGGCTCTGGCAACCAAACTTGAAGATTTTCCGGAATCGTCATTTCGATCAAACCGGTTTCACGATTGACTTCGAGAGTAAGCTCTGTGATTGCGCTAGTTAGTTTTTGAGCTAGACTTTGAAAAGTGTAATTTCCAGCTGGAACAGTAGCTTCGGTGGAATGTTGCATGTCTGCTCCGTATCTTACGGTCATATCTTGGTAAAGGTTGTACCATCCTACCCAAACGTGTATCTCCTTCAGCGCCATTTTTTCTCCTTCCAGATTTTCATCGAGTTTGTACGGTTTGCCCTTGCTAGCGTTAATTATGTTCAGGCTTTTCATCTTTATTTTACTAAAAATAAAGATGCTCAGCTATCGTGTTGGTGGTGTTTTTGAACCGACTCATCCATTCTCCCCCAACCCCGGAGGGGTTGTCCAGGAAATTCATGTGAATGGAAAAAGGAGCTTCGGAATCCGTTTTCCAAACATATGGATGAATTACAAGCTTCCCAAATTCCAGACGGTGGACATTGACGAAAATTATCCAAAATGGCTGTCCAATCCGATGCAGTTTTGGCAGAACCAACTAAATTTTGTCGTTTGGGCAGCGACTACGGGATGTGGTATCTCGAAGAAAGAGCTTCAACACGAGAACCCAATGATCAGGAGCGTCTTAAGATTTCACGCTTACTATCAAATCAGACGAATTTTGAGTGAGATGAACTGTCCTATTCCCTCCGAGCGGTCGTTCAATGCTCTAAATAATGCAATTGATATGAAAGTCTTTGAGAGGATATGCAGCGAATTCGGTATTAACACGAATGAAAATTTTCGGCAGAAATTTGATCCTCTTGATGGCTTTGGATCCGCTAGATATTTTGCCACCAAACCCCACCAAAGGGGTTTGGTCCTGAAGACCAGTGATGGCTATATTATGAGGGCAATCTCGCAGTGGTTAACATTCCCTCCCGCGGCAAATTTGGTAGGGACCAGGCCAATACATACAAGGTAGATACGTAGAACCAATTTCAGACGAGAGCCTGGTTACGGTGAGGTGTCTCCTGATGGGGCACCATTTATTCCAGTATAGGATCCTCTTTTGGATTCCTGCTACTGATTTCACTAGGGCCTGGTGTTGAGAAGGATAATGATTCAATCAGGACTTATGCGTGGCGCTATCTAGGAGCGCAAGCTCAATCAGGGCAAGCATAATAGGTAAGTAAAAGCTTTTCATGCTCAAAACAGTTTTTAGCCAATGTAGAGGATCCATCAAATCCGCTCGATATTCCCAGCTCGATAGAGAGGTATCAGACTACCCTGCGTACGCTTAGAACAGCTGGATTTTTCGTGGGTCAAGGTTATACTATACCAAGCATCATGGACCTCCATTGGTAATTCCAATGGGTAAAAACCCTTATCCAAAGCGTCGACCTGCTGAAATGCACTTGGTCTTAGAAAGGTAAATGACCGAAGTTCTGTTCATCAGAGTTATCCGAGTACGTTGCCAGAATACATCAACAATTGAGTTTCAAACCCTGATTGAGGATGAGACGCAGCCGCGATAGCGGCTTGAGAATGAAAACTTTTTCTCACGATGAGAAAAAAGTGATGATAAGTTTGGAGGATTTTAGGATCAGTGTTAATTTGGATGATAAAAATACAATAATGAGGTGCAGCCCCTGTAGTGATGATGATTGGCTCAACCTGCCATGCTCCGCGCTTCACGGGAGCAATTTCCTTTTCATCAAATGGCCTCGTGGCTGAACGTTAGGGACCCGCTCGTGCCATCAAGAAATTGCAAAACGATAGAGATCAGTGGAACGAAGCTAGACTTGAGAGAATAGACTATATTCACGATAAGCCTGAAACAGAAGGTCATGCCGAACAACCTTCAAAGGATGTTGACTCGGCTATTAGACATTATTACAATCTGACCGGGATCAAACTAGAGATTTTCCTTACATAGCCTCAACTCCAACAAACCCGGGGAACAATTTTTAAAACATCTAGATAGGATCAAAAAGGGCTATTCAAAAGGAGAGTTTGGCTTTGGCTCTGTTGAATCACAGCGACCGGAATTTTGTTTGGTACTTCTTTTGAGAGCAAAAAAAAAAATAAATCCCACAGGAATTTTTTATCCTGCTGGGATTTTTTTACTTTACTTGCCTGGCTGATATCCTCTGAATGAATCCCTGAGTGACCAACCATCTCTGATCATGTCGCTGAGAACCACTACCTTAGGCGACAATTTTCCACATCTTCGACGATCATTTCCCCCAAATTAGAGGTTGATTTTGAGAGTTTTTTCATATCATGGTGTTTTCCCCAACGAATGAGTCCGCCAAGAACCGCGGAGTGATAAGTCCATTGACGATCATATGCGTTTGAATCGCCCATTTCTCCCCTTTTAATAGAAAATCTAATCAAGATCGATGTAATGCGTAATATCAGCGAACAACCACACTCCATGTTAGGCATGTTTTGAGTAGTTTCTTTCATTTACCATTTTTCAACGTTTTCATTTCTTCTTCGATTTCTGTCTCTCTCACCTCCAAAGCGCTCTTCCCTTTTTTCAAGCTCAAGGAGCTCTTCTTGTCTAAATGTTAGTCTTTCCATTTCCGATTTCATCGCCTCCATTTTCAAGCCTTATCAAGATCGGCTTATGCCATCGAGTAGAAGATATTCTGTCAAGGTTGGGCAAAGATACGGTTGAAAGATACTAACTTACTACCTAAAAATACAACAGTCTTTGTATCTTGTTCATCTCGTGAAAATCACATTATGGCAAGTATTGAAAAATGCTGGTGCTTTCTATGAAACAATTTTTTGAAATTTAGAGTTCAAATGGCTTTTTTTGGGTTTTTGTGTTGTTGCACTGATTTCCAAGATTTGAAAATTAGTAGGCCTTTTTTCATGCAGCATCACTTGTCCTGGATGCTATGTTGTATAATGCTAGCCTTGATAGATGCATTTATTTTGCAGCCTAATGTTTTAGCTGGGTTGGTCAGTGTGCTGCCAATTACATGTTTGCTGGCTAGCTAGGGTCATGGACTTGTAGCAAGGACACATCCCATGTTCTGTTGGTATAACAAGGCTCAGTACCTATCGGGTCAGACAGATGTGCATTTAGCAATATGCTTGTACCAGTAGTTTACAATGGATATAGTATAATTAGATGTAACATTTCTGTAAATTTAAAAATGGTTTATATTTCTTCCACATGTAAAATTTGTATTTTCCATAATAAGCCCAGTGCATGCACCCAATCAATAGAATTTCTGCTCATTTATTCTTGTCAATCAGATAGTATATCTTCTACCCCTATAAAAATCCAAATATTTCTTTCTCAATTTAAAATAAGTGTCTTGAATTCTTGGATCAACAAACCTTGCTCTGTGTGTGTGTGTAAAAAAAATAAAAAGTGTGTATGTGTATGTGTGGGTGTGTGGGCATAAAAAGCTGTCCAGCATTACATATAATAAAGTAATGTCCAAGTAAAGAATGCCATAATAAACTTATCTCATTATTATGGCATTCCTTTGGACATTAAACTATTATATGTATTATATATATAATGTTTCTATCTATTAGTATTAGCTAATTAACTAATTGGAGGACTTCTGAAAAGTGATCCTTTGTGCTCACACTTTAGCTTTTTGTTAACAGAATAAACCTACATGTATAGCAGATTGAATGTTTAGGTTAATATGTTTAAGACAGGTATATTTATTATAATCACAGCTCTGGTCTAAGATTCATTTTGTTGCAAAGTTTCAGATCTATAGGGGGGTGTAGTTTTGCCTGCACGTTTTTTTTAAGATCGCAAACTCATGAAAAAGTTAATACAAGGAAAAATGCTTTTTAAATCTATAAAACACTAATTTGCATATGTATGAAATTATTTTAGGTTTTAAAGCAATTTGAAAACAGATTTAGAAAGTACATTGATTTAGAAAATGTTGATACTACTTGCAGACTTAAACTACATTCCATTTTGAAGTTACGGAATGTTAAAAGTAAAAATGTTAAAAATAGCTAGGTGAAAAACAAGAAACAAAAGAATTTGCAACACTATATTTCCTTGTTTTCTATTGTTTTGAGGCAAGCAATCCCACAAACGGTGAATGAATGACGATATCTGTCGAACCGAATGTCCGATTCGAATGGGATAAAACATTTTAAAGAGAAAAATTTGCTCTGTTGAATAATGTAAAAAACAATTTTGACAAAAATATTCATTTTGGGGGGTCTAATCCCTCCCCTTCTACCTTAACAGATTGGATTCAAAGGTCCCATTCATTGAAACCAAATTCAGTTGGAAGAATCACTCAACCCATATGGGGGTGTTAATAGATTGGGTCAAAGCTCATGTGTGCTGATTAAAGGGGCATTGTCATTAGGGTGAAAGTTATATAATTTGTTTCTCTTCTGCCTAAACGATTTGAGCCAATTGCAGCCTAGCTTGGTCAGAAGAGCCACTGACTCATGGGTCTGTTCAGAGAATGACACCCATTGACCCCTATATGACCTTTTAACGCCATCATACAAGTGTTACACATTTTGCGATCACAAAGAGAGGCAAGACTTGTGGTTCGAGAACCACCTTGTTCTTAATTACCAACATTTTTTGTACCAAGTCAATTTGTGTATCATAGTATTTTCCATTGTAGTAAATAGGGCGTCACAAAAAAATATTGTCCTCTTTGAATACCCTCACTTGATAGGCTTCTGCATCATTGATGCTTCTGGTTTATTTATTACTCGCAAAAAAAAATTCTGGCTTACTCAGCTAGGACTTTTTTTTTGTATTCCGTTTTGACAAAGTCATACAGAATATATCCAACACCCACTATTCAACAACCAGAGGGGTGTTCTGCGAGAAATCCGACCGCCGCTCCAGCCGCTTTCAAAATGAAGCTCCTATGCTCACGATAATGCCTGGAAGTGCGATTAGCAGTTATCTCCCAGCTTCAGCAGTAGATCAGCTATTTTTTGCAGCGCTGCCTTGATCCACTCTGTTTAAAGTTTTTGGCTTTGGTTTTGGAGCTGACGGGGTTGGATCTGGTTTCGGACCTGGTGGTTTTGGTTTTGGAGCTGGGAGTTACGGATGACATGCCGCTTGTTCGCCTGCTACTATCGATGCACGATGGTTGAAAATCGCAGACCTATCGTATTAAGACCGACGCTATCGTGACACCCTCGCGTTCTGAACAACTCACCGACTCGATCACGTAGACTCCAATCCGCTTTTATGAAGTTTTCAATCGTTCGCGCCGAAAACGCTGAAGAGAATTTCAGACTTTAGCTTCTTGTTCTGCTATAGCATTTTCAAACTCATCGATTTCCGATTGCAGTTCTCTAGCTTTTTCCGCATCTTCTTCCGTCAAGGGTAAAAGAGGTGGTTCTTCTTCAAATCCTCATACTTAGGTTTGATGATGCTAACAGGAATCTTCAACCCTGGATTTTTAATAGCCTGCGAGTTTTCGTTGGCTTTTTCGCTACGTCTTTGTACGAGATGCTCGTAACAATCGGACAGTCTTTTTAGTTGTCCCTGTCATTTCAAGAATTGCTATTTCTTCGTGGTTCCGCGATTGGATCGCTCGTTAGTTGGATGGCTAGCTCATCCTATGCATTCAGCGCTTGTTTAGTATTGTCGTCGAATGGTTTGTTTCTAGATGGTAAATCTAGTTCTCTGGGCACTGGTGGAGTATTGATATCTCTACTAACACTCGCACTATCTTGCTTGGCAGAGTTTTGAGTTTTTTTAGTTGTGCTTTAAAGTCGCAACACCTAAAAAAACCTCTCGTAAAAACCGGTTCCTCCCACACCATAATTGTTTTTGATTGTACTAAGAGCTAAAAATTTCGCGGGTTTCCATTGCAGTTAGTTTGGTTTTTTTTTCTTTTTTTCTTCTTCCCGCTTTCATTTCAAAACAAAGAATTCCATCATCCGTCATCGACATTTTGTGCCAGATTTAAAAGTGACACCTCCCTGTATTTCGAACTTTTTCCCCTTTCTTTCGATGTAATTTTTCCAAAGCGTAGAATGTTTTTGGTATTGATTCCAAAAGCGTGTTATCCGAAGTTCTCAAACCAAGATGCCTAACATCATATGAGGAGGTGTCCTGTCTTTTTGTAATTCTTTAAAAACCGTCTAGTTAGACCCTCTAGACTGTTTTTATCATCTTCGGGAACGTCTGCCTCCCATTCGACGCTTCCTTCCTCGACAGGCTGTTCGTTTTTTATCATTCCACCTCCAAAGTCCGTTTTCTTCGCTGGCCGAACCTCCAGCTGCACCAGTGGCACCGCCCTCTGTGCATCCCACATCATCATCAACTCTTTGCATTTCAATATCTTCACGCTGCAAATTGATCAAATTTAGCCATTTTTCCGCTTTTTTATTTTACCCTAATAAAAAAGAAATAGGCGACTAACTACGGACACAAATTGAATCCGATGCGAAAAATTCGCACACGAGAGGACCAAAAGTGTAACGACGCGTACAATAAGCAACAACTCACTACCGAGCCACCATAGGTCGTGGAGGGATACTCACGTGAGATTTCCCGATATCGGAAAAAATGATGTCATAATCCCAGGAACAAGCGATGCTGACATTCAAGTTGGATTTGAATTCTGCGGCAGGAGACAAAACGATGCCAACGAACGATATTGAACAATCTCGGAAGAGCGATAGTATCCAAGATTGAAGTAAAACTGGAAGTTAAGGAGCGTCTTCACGCTGAATGACGCTGATATTTTCATGTTTTACGAGGACATGTGGATGACCAGCAAGGAACGTGAAACCGGCGGTATATCAGGGTATCCAATTGGCAGCTGTACGAAAGATCAGTATCGATGCTGGAGACGCAGCGAATAATGTTTGCGGACGACGTGTCAGTTGGAAATGCATATATAACCTCTCTGTATCCCTCTGGATTTTGAGATGCTGTCATCACACAACCCTTCTTCCAGAGTGAACTCAAGAATCACTTGTCTTACGAGCTGACATTCACCGATTTTGGAAAAGTCGTAGTAAGCACTGACACACCAGCCAGCTATACAATTTCCGATATTCAACCTGGAATTTGAAGGCTTTTTGAGATCCTCTGAACTGGCTAACGATCCGAGAAACCAACAGATGGCTAGATTCAATGTTTTGTTCGACAACATCACACGACATAACAAGGAAGCTGTGAATATCCTGATACACTCTGGATTTCTCGATGGCACCTCAGCCCAAGAGCATGAAGGGTATTCTATTTTTGTTCGGTGGACGATTGAGGAGCAAACTACCAAAGAAACTCTGAAAAGTTCTACAACCCCAAAATTAAACAGGTTTCCGTCACTATGGATGGTAATCCCAATTAGGGGTGTCAGCAGCTAGTTTCGGGATGCGGCCGGAGACCAACTAAGATGTGTGGTGCGAGTGAAATCAGAAAACATTTGCCGAACGGAAATCAGCACAGGAAAAACGGGTCCCGGGGGGGGGGGTCATGGTCTTTCAAGGAAGGACATCTGGCTGATGTGAGTTTGCCAGAATATCGAACAACGCACTAATACGGTCTTTGGTTGGATCTGAGGTGCTAGCGATGATGCCACGATTCATTCACGGAATGTAAGCAAAAATCGAAGGTGTTGACATCCGTCCACATAGAGATAGAAAGAAGCGAGGCCGCGCTGAAACCTAGAACGCTTACATATTTTCCGTGCAACGGCAGTCTGAATTTTCGAAATGACGGCTTAGTGGCGTTCAAAAATAGCTAAAAAAAAAAATGGGTATCCGAATTTGTCGGACACAGCGCGGTTATTTCATGGGGGGGGGGGGGTGCGAGACTATGGTGGGCGGGAAAGACAGAATTCATTCTTGATCGCCTTGCAAAAAGAATACATAGAATACTTTTTCGATTAACATCGGATAATCTGCCCAAACTGAGCATGCCATAAAGCCACCTAAATCGTGCGTGGGTGATCATGATCATAGTCATGTTTTATGTTGACCCGAATAATGGTTTCCTCCACATCCTCCAAAGGAGGATGTGTTTCAAACAGCATCAAGGTGTTTTGATATACGAGATCATAGGTAGAATGACTGACGGACAGGTTCTTTTTTTGACCGATGACAGTATCGCCCGAAGAGGGATCGACAAAAAACAGAAGCCGCTCTGATAAAGCTAAAGCGTTTCCGGACGTCACGAAATTGTTCTCTGTGGTTGTCCTAGGCTACATCGCTGTTCCAACAACCATCAGGAGGCAAGGTCAAGTGGCTTGGCTCCACTTCTGGTGCAAAAACGAAGATGATTTTGGACACATTATGAGGAGAATAATGTGGTTACCCTTTCGACAAGAAAAATTTGAACAATGAATCTGGAACAAAAACATTATTTTGAGAATTGTTACTATTTATTGCATCCCCCTCGGGGTATGAATTGTAATAAAATAAAATATGTCTGACATCGACAAATCTCGATGAGAAGCAACTCTGGAAGTGTAGTGACAAGAGGGAAAGCTGATTAATCGCGTTTTTTTCTGGTCAATTACAAATTTCTCGAAAAATTATACCTCGATAATAGAAAATCTTGAGCAAGAAAATCGCAAATTGTATTGCTCGATACGAAAGTCTGATTGGGCTTTGGTGACAAAGACCTAAAAAAAGCATATCGTCTCGGCTTACGTTAAACATTGTAAAGTTGCTGCTTCCTGGAAATTCTTACTCTCAACAATCGTGAGGAACTGGAAGAAAGTTTGAAGAAGCACCTTTCATAATTTGGCTCTGAGCAACATGGACGTGTAGCAGTATCAAAAATGTGGGAGATGGTGCTCCTATAGAAACTTTGCTGCTGACCATTAATCATATTGAGCAAGTGAATCAGCTCTATCCTCTTAAACCTTTACCTGAACCTCCAGAGAGCAAGCAAGTTGGTTTAGATAAAATAGATTTAAAAATCCTAGTCACAGTTTTATCGTGAATAGGAATTTTTTTTTGCAGGAGTTTGGGTCCAGAACAAATATTCCTTGTAGGAGTTTTTGGTCAAGAAAAAATCGTTCTTGTAGGAGTTTTGGTCAAGAAACAATCATGTGATCTGATGATGTGTCCAACAAAATTTTAGACGTGCTCAATAATTCCCCTATAAATAAAAGATTAGACATCAGATGAACTGAACCAATTCCAACAACGGAAGAAGCAACTCCCCAAAAAAGTGGAAACACCCCATTAAGTGACACACCTCCGTCAAAAAAGTAAAAAATCCCGAAAAAGTTCGGCTGGTAAGCTTTAGCCGCCAGAATAAAGAAAAAGACTTCGCAAGTTTGAAAGCTTTCTCCGAAAAAACTCAAAAACTGAACAAAAGTTGAACAAAAGCCAGATCCAGAGCCTGAAAAAAATGATGATTGGTCAATCCCTCTTGTGCTTGTAGTTGGAGTAATCGTTATGGGTATTTAAAATGCAGCTCAAATTTTGCTCGTTGGATACGAGAAACTGACAGCTACCCACCAGCTCCACCACCACTCCAGCTCTCATCAGAGAAAGAAAAAGTTATCTATTCAACGATTTCGTTGATGATTTCTAGATTCCCTCCCCTCGTGAATCCCCCGCCGAGGTATTTTTTTTAATAAAATGTGTGATGTAACTCTGCGAAAATTGTGATCTGAAATAGAATCCTACCTTTATCGATTGTGAAAGGAATTTGGTGACGATGCTTACGATGGAGCGAATACATTTTCCAGATGATTATTCGAATGTCCAAAAATAGCGGATGAAATTCTGAAATCGAAAAAGTATGAACAAGACAATATAGTGCGCTTCAAGGGATACATGAATATATAGCAAGTAAAACTTTAGGGATTACGGCTGATTTAGTTGAGCAAGTTACACAAAAGTTGTCGAAGTGCGGGGGCTCACCAAGTAAGAAATACATTAAAAGTCTGAAATCGAACTCTGAGCGCAAACACAATTTACCAGTTCGTTCATGAGATCGCATAGCAATTTACTAAGAATTACAGGTAATCTCCCATCGATTTTGAAAACGATCGGTTTGATATACAATCTGATGTGTAAAGCTTTAAAATTTTATACGGAGTGTCAAGCCTAGAGGTAAGAGAATATATTTTCGATTTCTGATTGTGCTGTATCAACCTACTCAAACGACAAACTACCCTGTTACCCTCGATGATTTTCCAGAAGTTAGAGGTGTTAATAACATGCAAGAACTGTTTGAAGATTTGATCTACAATTTATAGATCGGCAAAAAAACAATCCTGGCTGGAAATCGAAAGTCCATTTCTGTTTCCGAAAATAGTAACCGGATAATATTTCAGAACCGGTTATTTAAGGACCGCTTAGCGATTTTAGGAATGTCATAAAACAAACACTTGTTGTTTACACTATGTATCAATACTTATAGCACTCAACCCAGATATCCCCTGACAGTTAGCACGCTTGTTGTTATTGTAAGGCATCGCCTCAGGGTTGTGTGTCCTCAATTAACATTTAGGCGCGTGCTGGGTTGAAAAGGTTATATTGCAGTTGTTTATTATAACCAAAGGCTTGGGGTTATAGTATCCAAATGGTGTTTATATTACCAATGCAACATTGTTGTGGAAAGCTAAACTCGAACTGAATCAACATACTATTGCATGTAGATATACTAGAAAAGTAAGGGAATTAAAGATAAATACGGACTTGAAAGTATAATACAAGTACAAAAAAAAAAGCTCCCCAATTGTAGATTTTTTTTTGTGCTACTTTCAATAATTTGTAGTGCCCCAACAAGGTGTGGAATTTGGTCTTCCAAAGATAATTCGCTTTCATCTTTTGCATCCAAAGCATTTTGTTGATCTCTTCAGTGTAAGACCACATGAGCCGTGGCTCCTAATCACGTTCAATTCGTCGCATTGAGGTTTTTTGGTCAAACAAACATTTTTTTTTGTAATCCCTCCGAAATGTATTTTCTTCTCGACGACTGACTATCTTCACGCCATTTGCAATCATTGCACATTTTTCCGCTTTCTCCCTCATACATCCTGTATGAATACAGCTTGGCTCTCAGTCCAACAAATTCAGGCAGCTATCTTTATCTGCTTTTTTTTTTTTTCACCCGCTTCAACATCCTAATAGGAAACGGAATTTTTTTTGTTTTTTCCCATTGGCATTCTCCAGATGATGATCGCTGGATATTGATGGGTCGAATAATTTTCTCTCACATTCGGGGGTGATGTCCCGGTAGAAATCTTCAGTTTCGATCTCATACATCAAAGAGTCTGGTGTCTGTCCTCAAGAGTTTTGCCTTACTTCATACTTTTGGGGGGGGCTTGATGCAAAAATTGTAGTGAAAGTCATACATCTTGGTCTTCTTCGAATGTCGATAATGCTCATAAACACCAAAAATCGGATTTTGATGGTACCATTTTTGGTTTTTCCTCATTGTATGGGCTGACAATTTTTCATCGAATCGTACAATGACGAAAAGTTCGTTTTGCCGCTAATTTTTTTGCCTTGGCCTTTGAATTGACGAGCTTGATATCGACGAACCCTATTTCGAACATTGTCCCTGGTCTTACCGAACACGGAATTGTTCATCAGCTTGAAAAATCTTTCTCGAAGCACTTCTTTCTTGTCTCGAGTACGGAAGTTTAGTATTCAGTCTATTACTTTTTTCATGAAACCTACTCCTCGAATTTGATACCACGATGGATTTTTTTCAAAATTACTAACCGAGTTCTAAGTACTATGTTTCATAGCTTCATGATGGTGAATGTCTTTTTCTTATCCCAGAGATTTTGGGATTAGTTTTTCCACTCCATCGATCTAAATTTTTTTTTTTTCTGGACTAGAGGGTAATCATTGTGAAGATCATGTAGCTCGTGGGGTATCGAGATCCACAACCTAAAATGCATGGGTAATCAGCCATTTGGGATCTTGTCAGTCAATCCTCCATTTTGAAGCCCCCAACCGCAATTTCTTACTCATCGCCCCCCTAGAATTGTTTGGCATCCATATACTGGGTGATTTCGAGGGATTTTTAGGATATAATCGTCCCGCCATTTACTTGTTATTGGTCTTCCATAACCTGGTGGAATCATCACAACCCACCGACACAAACCAAACCTCTAATACCCCTTTTCAATCATCATGACATGTCAGATGTCTGTTATGATTTCCAATCTGAAATTCCCCGTTTCCTTCATCATTGCATCGTAAGAGAGTACCCGGAGTCTGTGAAATACCATGATGGGTCGAGCTGGTTAATTTTCATGCAGACTTTTCGAAAGTTTTCAAACACGTCCCGCAAGAAGAAAACGTCAGTCTGTGAGGTATAGGATCGCGATACTCTCTCATCGATTTCATGTCGAAGGCAGACCTCCTTTTGAGCATGAAATATAAATCCTCAATCGGATCATGTTGGTAATCATTGAGCTTTTGAATAGAAGGCACCTTTGGGAAAGTGGACATCGTTGAGTTTTCCGAGAGGATCGGGTTGTAATCGTATGATAGACTCCTTCCTGATGAGAATCTGCCTTTGATGATCAACAGTAAAATATTTTGAAATTTCAGTAACTCGGAAAGATTCGAAAAGAGTTTAGCCAACCTAGTTACATGAATTTGAAGCTGTCGAGAAATCTAAGATTACGTTTGACTGAGATTTTTTACCTTCTTTGACAAATGAGTCTACTTCTATTTTTTTTTTCGTAATGAAAATATACTTTTGCTCATCATTGGGAATGCAATCAATATTACCACCGCTCTTCGGTTTTTTGCCGAGATTTTGATGAACCGATGGCATCATATCCCGCAAATTGTGAAAAATATCGGAATAAATTTAGGCTTTCTGTATGCCAAATTACATCTATTGTGTGCTTGCCCTCTGAATTTGCCGGTTAAATGACAGTGATCGCGGACGTGTGTCATCCTCTGGGGTGAGAAATTGGCTTGCAGATGTGCAATGATGGATTTTCGAAAATCTCCCGATCAAGATCCCCAAAAATCAATCCTTCGGGAACCTTAATTTTGTGTATATTCTCGGATGTTTCTCTTCCAACGTTTTCGACAAAATTTGGGATACATCTTCACCCTCTGATTTTTGTGTACATTACTTGATCTTGGATGTACACAGAATCGTCGAAACACTTGATGTAATAACAAACCCGGGAAGGTTCGTGATTTGATATTTTTTTTGAAGCTTTATCCAGGTTTTTTGGCTGACTTTGAATCGGTTTCGTGAAAGATTCAAAATCAGCGTACACAACAAAGGGTACTTCTTGGGATTTGAAAAATGTGTTTGAAATACTGACATGAGTCTTCCCTCGCATTTCATCTTCAAACGTTTCATGTCGTTTTCTGAGATTTCTTCGTCTCTTGAGTACATCTCGCGGTTGTAGGATGTATAGCATCCCAAACAATAGTAGCGTTTTGTCGCTTTTTTGAAATTTTGACCGTAGAGCAATCTACTAATATTTTTGATCACACATTAATGCTGTACTTCTGCAGCTCCGCTGAGCTGCGAAGCAGAATTTACTCAGAAAACAAAAGAAGAAAAGTGTGAGCTCTCGGTTTCGGGTGAGAGTAGTTCTGATTGGAAATAACTTCCAGCTCATCATCGAGACCCGCAACATTGACTGCAATGGATGGTTGTTCCTCTCGAATTTGTCAATGTCCTTGAGAGGTGTTTTGAAAGGTGATACGCATCCCAGTTGAGCTTTTTGGAGTTTTCACGTAGTTTTTTGTCTATGCTCTGTGGGTTTCAATCGGCTTGCTATAAGCTCTAGTGCGGACCATTTGAAGCACTCATCATCTTTGTTTTTGACATTGATGACGCTTGCTTTTTGGCTATCCTATCCGGGAGTGGAAATACGAGGACTCCATAGGTCCTATATTCCACCATGTGAATTCCAAAGACAACGATCGAATCAAACACCCTCCCGTCCTTGATTCGGAATTTGTCTATCCTTTTCCAAGATTGTTGGTTTTCCATGTCACGTATACCCTCAGATCGGTGCGGGCCAAATCAACTTGGTCTTCACTTGTAACCTGAATCAAACGACTTCTATCATCACATCTTGCTCTGTTTGGGGGGTCAACTTTTTTTCTCTGCACCTGACGAATTTTACTTTCGTCTGTCCGATTGTTCCCCGGGAGGCTATCACCATATTTTTCACAGTCGCCAAAAATCTTTCGGGATAATTCTCAGGTTTTCCATCTATCACGTACGGGGGCAATTTATTGAAGATGAAAAGATTCTTTTCGGATTTTGAAAGGATGTCCATGTTCGCGAGGAGGTTTCCTCAACATTGAAAAAAACAGCGGTTCCTCAAGTGGATCAGAGTTATAAGAAAATTTTCCCCTCAAATACTTTTTTTAGCTCACTTTTTCATCTTTGAGTATCCCCGAAGACCTCCATTTTTTGCTATCAATTTCATCTCTCTCACGGTTAGATCCTCTCTGGCTATCCTTTCAGCTGTGATTTGCTCTCGGGACCGTCTTCGTTTCTTCGTCTTTCTTCTTCGTTTATCGTTGAAACTGGACGTCTGAGAAATTCTTGAAGTTCAACTTTCTTCATGCGTGAGTATCCCCGGTATCCATGCTCCTTGGCATACTTTTTAGGTTCTTGGTCGAGAGCGTATTGACCCACTGCCTTCTTCTTCTACCTTGTACATGGATTCTGCGAACGTGCTCACTATTTTATTAATATGTGAAAATTAATTTTTTGTTTTTTATTTTTTAAGCCCCCCAAAAAAAAACTCAAAAGTTAATTTTGAGATTTTTTCTTAAAATAGGTCCTTTTCTGCAAGCTTTTTTTTTCGAACTCTTTAGTCCTCTCGTATACCTCTTGCTATACTTTTGACTTGGTAAAAGCGAACTCCAAGTTGTCTAGAAAGCTCAGCCCCACCTACATTTGAATATATTTTGGACAAAAAAAATGTTTGGATTCTTTTTATGAGCAAGTCTCATTCCCTGGTCCCCTGTAGAAAACAAACAAATGATCATTTTCAACTTTGGACTTGATAAGTGTTTTCTTTTTCAACGTTGTGATAAATTTGATGCCTCCATTTTTTTTTTATTATATGGCACTTTCAAAAAAATATTCAATTTCGTCAAATTTTGTATCATGAATTATTTTTTTTTTTTTTTTTTTTTTTGTCAGCTCGTTACTTATTACTTTACTCTCTGCGCGTTACTCTACTTACTCTGCTTCCAATTTTTTGGAGGATTGACTGTCCCCTCATCAGGAACGATCAACAGTCTGCTATCAAAGCTCGCTTTGGTCACCATCCGTTAGGTAGTACAAAATTGGATCTCCACTCTTCTTCACACACCGTCGATTGTGTATGTTTCCAGAGCCCAAATTGGTCTGTTGCTCGTGCTTCTTTCATCTCCCTCCGATTTTCTCCGGGTTCACTATAAGTACCTCAATTTCACGTTTCTTGGAATTTGAATCTCATCCTTAATCTTTTTTTGAGGAGCTGAACTCTGGCTTCGATTTTCTTTTTCTTGAGTGCTCGCTGGTGTTTCATCCACTCATCGAGTTTTTCGTCCCTTCACGCTGCATCACGTCCTGGCGTCTTTGCAAACACCATTCTTTGATCTCTCGCATTCTTTTTCACGCCTCTGGCTTCCAACAAAATTCTTTTTCGCGACCTGATATCCAAACAACTTTCGCCATGGTCCTTGTGAATCTTTCGACAATACTTGAGCCCGATGTTGGCCCAACACCAACTCTATGAAAGTCACAACTATGTTTTTTCATCAATTTTGAACTTTCACCCATGATTCTCGACCTGGATCAACTTGAAAATTTGGGGCCACGTCAGTCCTTTTCTGCGTAAATTTTTTCGAAAGCTTTTGCAACTCATCGTAACTCTTTGTGCTCAGAGGCTCAGCTTCTTTGAACCTGCTAGCCACATCAACCACCGTCAGAGCAGAGTTATAGAGCTTACGTCCCTTCCCAGGTCGATCATGAGGGAGAAACAATAAATCCGCCGTATGACACTTCTTGGCAATCTCACATAATTTTTGTTCGTGGGTTGTCTTCGTAGCTGCAGTAATCTGCCATCAAAGCTTGCTTCTTACAAAAACTTTCTAGCTTTTACTCTTTACTCACATTTGCTTCCTTTTGCTAGCTTGTCAATAGCGGAAATTCCTTTCCAGAAAACCCCGTGTGATTAGTAAATTTCGTTCGGCGATTTTACTGTCCCTTCATTTTACAAATAAACTGAGAATGATTCGTGTCATTTTGGATTTATGTTCCGCCGCGTAAGAATTCTCGATTCAACGCTCGGAGAAGGATAAGGATGGAAGCCAATAGAAATGGCGAAGCCGGAACTGTACAATTAAAGTGGAGCTCAAAAAAACAATCTAGCAATTAATTTTTGATAGAATTTTTTATGCTTTTTTCAAATCTGTCCTCAAACCAGTTGTTTTTTGACTGTGTGGGTTTTTTACGACCAATTTCTTATTTCACGATTGTGGAAATCGAACTACTGTAAACCCTATTCATTTCGCAGCATTAATCTTGAAAGGTTTTTCTTTCACCATTTTCAATGCAAATGAAACAACTGAAATTGGTGTTTTGCAACTCTTTCTTCCTTATTTCCAAAGTCGTTTTTTTGAACGTTAGCCGATGGTGTTAGCAATTGAAATTGTCAATATGGTTGTTTGACTTATCACTGTCTAATAATCGATTTGAAGTTCAGAAGGAATTTCACCTTTGAAAACACGCTATACGAAACGGATGTTATAGAAAAGCGCTTTGAGACACCATTCAAATAAAGAACTACTTGAAAATAATCCTTAAACGGTGATACTAGTCTTCAAAATTCTCTTGGTTTTTCAACTTCCAAACATTCCATCCTCTTTCACCCCATAATTGCCGTAAACCGAATGTTGCGCTATGCAGCCCGGCATTTTGATTTTCGATAATACAAACTTTCAATAGGCCAAAATCACTTTTTTTTTTGCAAAAAAATATCCCTTGTCAAACCAGGGATTTACTCGCTCCCAACCCCGTAGGGGTTGGATTTACTCGCTATCGGAGTCAGAGACATCGGACTCATTCAGCACCAGATCAAAGTCGAGTTAAAACTTATTTTTGGAGCCCCCCCCTTGCATTTCTTCCTGCCATTTGATCGTAAGTACACGGGCAAAATACGAGTTCTTCACGGTGTGAAGGCGTCAGTGAGGACGCTCGGGGCGAAGACCTTGAATTTATTGCGTGGGTCTTCGCTCACCAAATTTCACACGCAGCCCTCGCCGAATTTAGTTTCGGTGAACTTAATGTCGTGAGGCGTAAATTTCCCTTCTTTCGCGAGAACATCAAAATTCTGGACTTGCTTCTGCCTCTGCAAGCGAGCTTCGAATTCTCGACTGATGGAATGTACACTGCATGTTTTCGATTTTCTGGAAGCAGCAAAAATTATAAGCTAATCCGGAGGAGCCAAGATGAAGGTCGCAAGCTGGAATGCAACGGATGCGAAGTATGTTGAGTGGAAGTGGTGCCCCTCTGGGTTCGGAGCCCAATACGGAGAGATTGGGCGAAGGAGCTCGAAGTGGACCAACCGACGTAGTCGGGAAGTTGGAAAGAGGCCAGGCAGCTGGAGTGGCGAGGAGGGTAAGAGGAACCAGTATGGGCAAGCAGGAGCAGCTGCAGCCAGCTGACTGGAATGAACTCATGCGGAGTTGGGGAAGGAGGAAACGTGAACCAAGCAGCTCCGAAAAGAGGAGTTAACTCTGACAAACTCTAAACCCCAACCTCGCGGGAGTTGGGAAGTGAGGGATTGCTGTTGATGTATGGAGTCTGACATGTGGTTTGGCAAAAGTAACAGGGGTGAAGAGAAAAATCTGCTGTATCCCACAAATCCCACGACTAGGATTCAAAATTGGAAGACTGACCAGTAGACACTCTAGCGAATGCCATTATCAGTCAAGAATGGTCATAATAGTGTACTTGTATGTAAATACGACTGACTAATAAAAACAGTTAAAAAACAAACTCTGCAAAAGAACATAGGAAATTTAAGTTAACCACTTTGAAGAGTAAAACAATTCGTCAGCTCACTAATTTATATACATGAAAATCACTATGAAACGAGCAAATTTTGATAGGGGTGCGCTGGAGTTAAATGGATAGCCTCTATTGATATTTATCCGATGTAAGAGAACTGGAGAACTTCATTGTCTTTGATAATCATATCTTTCTTTGGTGATACATACTGTTATGATGTCTCGTGGACATCAAAGATCAGAAACACCTTACAAACACAAATAAATGAGCCTTGTGGACAAATGATCTGAATTTTATATAATAAAACAGATTTCATGATTTGTAATCGGTTTGGTTCAAAGAATTGGTATGTCCAAAACAATATTAATATATCAAAATTACACACAATTAGTTAAGATATACTTAAGAGTTCACTAGTGTCCTGTGTTGAAAGCGTTGCAGTTCAACGATGATAATCCTCACAGCGAAGACTCCAAAATACGCGCTAAGTTCACTAAATATCCATGGCCACAATATTCCATGCGAATCTTCTGATTCCTGAAGGTATTTTTTGTCCAGCAGTTCCAGAATGACGGGGTTTTCCCTCGACGACAATAATATTCTGCAATACAATCCAGGTATTCTACCACCATCAGTCTGTCGCTAATGTCCTCATATAGGACCACAAACTGGAATCCCTTTTTGATTCCAAAACTGAAGCTCTTCTGGCTTAAAAGACGACAACAGAGAGTTAAGCTATCAAGCTCCGGCGACATCCAATATATTATAAATCCTGGCAATATGTAAAGCTCAAATCTACCATTATTGTAGATTAAAACTAGCTATAACTATACTGTATAGCTTCCTGGTTACTACTGCTGCTGGCCCCTGAGTCTTTCAGTCACAAGTATTTAACTTCTCACAGCTATATTCCCCTTTCTAACAATAATTATTACATCATCATCATGCATAAACATAACCTAGCACTGTCAAATCAGATTTCCCAAAAATTACATCATCTGAATTGCATCATTTCACATTTATAACTTCATGGGGAATCCCCAGATCATGTAATATGTTTTTTGATCTCAATGCATAAACAAGTTGACTAAGGTTCTAATTTACATCTTGGGGAATCCCATTTCTCCTCTTGTGCAATCTATCTAGTAAACAAAACCTGGTCTGATCTCAACATAGCACTTGGGAATCCCCTGCTCTCTTTTTTTATCATAAACAAAGTGTTTTTCCCATGAGAAATCTTTTCTAAAATAAAATTGAGAAAATAACATTTTTAATAAAAAAAAATGGAGGCTATATAACAATACAGAAAACTAAACTTGCATTAAAATAATTAAATTAAGGTTATATCAAACTGTATGCATGTGTTTCTAGTGAACTGCAAAAAAAAGTATAGAATAAAAAATAATTACCAAGGCTCTATGGGCTGTTTTTCATTAAGATCAATAGGTGGTCCTTCAGTACATTAAATATAAGTTTCACTTTATCCACTGATTTTGATTCATGTTCCGATGCAGAGCTTCAAAATGCATGGCATTATCCTAAAGTGTAGAAGACAAGTTTACACCTCCCGTAACTGCATAACTTCGATAAAAATTACGGAGTCGGTCTTTAAAAAAAATAATATTATACTCCCTGTCAAAGCTATTACTGATACATTTTAAATTTTGGTAACATTGCCAGTCAATAGTTCGTACGCTATTATCAAAGAGTGAAAGCTGAACAAATTAATTAGAGGCAACATAACTTGCAGAACTGTTTGACAGGTATATTTACTCATCCAGGAACACATGGCAAATTCCTTCCAAGATTCAGAAATATTCTCAATAAACAGGCTTCGTACTAACCAAATGCCACCATTTATGACGAACAAGTACAACAAGCAGCTTCTAACGAAATGCTGGTGTTTTATTTCACTCGTTTGTTTCCTTTGCGCAGCGATAAGAAATTTAGTTTGCATACATTTCTGAACTATGTAAAGAAAGTTGACCATAGAAAATGCATTAAAGCGAGCCTTTGACTTGAAACGTCCAATGGAGGACATAATTTCTAACACACTGTAAAGTATTCCTGTTGAAGCCGTAAATACAAGAAGAATGTCGGTACTACCTAGGCGTACCGAACTCCCGGGTAAAGGCTTTCTGAGAATCATCACAGAGTAAAAGGTCATGCAAGTTAAGAGAAAATATCATACAAGTGGCAAGAACCACTCAAAATACGTCTTGGGGTTTCAGGAATGATAACAACATTGCTATATTTAAGTACTCTACCCGTTACATATACTGATGCGAGCAAAAGTCCAGCTAATGCTGTTTTGGGGTACGTCTTGCATATTGCCGTCATACTTTGCTTATTGTTAAGCAAATCATCGAAAACTTCATTGCTTTGAACGTAATTGTTGGCGTTTTGGTGAGATGCAACCTCTTCCACACTGTTACTTCTTACTTCTGATATTGATATTTCGCAATTATTGTCCTGATCTTCTGATGTTTCTTGTTTCAAGTAGTCGTGCTTGGATGGTAATTCGTTATCTGATTGAACGTCCAAACCATTTGTTTGTGAACTTTCCATCAAATCTGAAGTGCTTGTCCTCAATAAATTCCCCCATACACGACATAAAACGCTAATAGACATGGTTACATACTCAACGGTAAAAGGCGCCAAAACATTTTCAACCATCCTGAAACCCGATATTTCATCTTCGTTTGAACACAACTGGGTACCATTGCTTCGAAGATCTAGAAGCGTTTTGAGGTTTAATGATAACCAACTGCAAATGTTGTATGATACAAAAATTGCCATCCAGTAATGGAAAACGCTCCGTTTTGTTAGTGTTACGGCATCGTAAATAACAAGAAAGCAAATCTGAATCAAAGTTACTCCAAAGTCAGTTACAATACATATCAGCTGTGTTGTTTGAAATAAGTGGTTTTCTCGACGAAAGCGAGTCATACACTGCATTGTGTCTATGAAACTGACAACATACGAAAGTAAACTGAAAATGCCAAGTATTAAAACAGCACTTCGTAACGACGGATGTAGTTCTTTCACCTTGGGTTCAGAGGAAGCATCTTGTTCGTTGACGGGTTGGTTATTGAATCTCGGTGAACATGGTGAATTGTTGAAAATCTTTTTCACTCCATTTCGTAACATTCTTCAAAAACCATAAATATAAAGAAAACACCAAAACCTTCCACAAATTCTGTAGAAGTGAAAGTGTCATTACCGCTGCATAGATTTCACCAATGGTGCAACATGAGAAACCATGGAGACAAGGCCAAATGTGGTCAAAATGCACATTATGATAACAGAATTATGGTAAGTATCTTGACTTTCGAAGTCACATTGGGTTTGACTTCCATCCGCATCTATGTTAACAACGTGAAGGAGTTGCTGTGAATCTGCATCTTCAGCAGTCGCCATTGTTGTTCAACAGCAACGGGTGGAAACTTTGAATACGATACTTATCATATAGAGAAGCGTTTGAGCAGTTTGATTGCTTTGTTCCAAAGCTGGGAAACTGGTGAATTTAAGATGCTGGACTACAAAAATACTGAAGTATTTACTTCGTGTTGATTCCCAACTGCCTTTCAGTCCACTTATATATATTTTCATCTCAACGTACAAACGCAATACAGACAGTTCTTCAAGGTCAGTGCTAAGCTAATTTTGAATTTCGGTAAAATTATTGTCGTTCTTCCTACTTTTATGATCTCATATTCATTTCCTGTAAACTTCCTTATTATTATTATTACTACAGCTTCGTAGGATAATATTACTACTGTATTGAAACCAGCTTTTCGAATTATTTACGATAGTATTACTCTATTTCAAAACTGATTCCAAAACCGATATGCACTATAATATATTGTACCTGTATACCTGTACTATACCACACAGTCACGCACTATTATAGTAAAATATAAATAGTTATAAACATAATACATTCTGGAAAATCATAGTTTCATGACATAAAAGCCTGTAACTAAGCAGCCTTTTAATGCCAATCAAGCGAATTTGACCGTGTGATCTATACATACATGACATACTAGAGCCTGGGACCACTTGACAAAGCATTCACAAAAAAAGAAAAAAAAAACACCCTATAAAACACGGATTTTCAAAGCTACAATTTGCAATAGACTTTGAATAGTACTAAAGTAGAAATACCATTCCCAAACAACATGAAAACGCATATCTCTCAAGCCAAGATTGCAACCAATATGGACGTCTTCAAATTTCGTTAAAATCTACAACTTACCATCTGGATATATTTAGTTATATTATCAAGAAATCACAATAAAAGTACGAATTTAAAGCCACTATCAGCGATTTTTTTCAAAATGTAAACAAATCGCGCCCCTATTTTTCAACAAAGTCCATTTTTTGCACTGTTGTATTGGAAATGGTTGTTGAGGTAAGCTATTAATCACGGGGGTGGGTGTCAGATTATTTCAGGAAATGACGATTTCTATGCAATGTTTACTAATAAAGGTCAGGATCCGACTTTTATTAGTGAATTCTTTTGATATGTGAAATTGAGAGTTTTTGTGTGAATTCACAATGGAAAAAATAAGTTTTTTTGCCGGATTTTAGAAGGAATTTTTATTTTGGCCGCCATGTTTTAAAGTCAAAATTCAGGGTGGCCAAAAAGCTTATTTTGAAGAATACAGTTTATGCAATATAAAAATACTTAAGCCAACCCCAAATCAACAATAAAAATTGAAATTTATTATTTGGACTGCAAATTAGGGACAAAACATTCTTTAAAAAAACGTGAAAATTGGGCAAAAAGACGAAAAATTCCAATGCGCCTTGCGCTTACATCAAACTTTTTGAAAAATGATGTTGATATCTTACTCTAAAAGACTCAAATTACATATATTTAACACAAAACTTACAGTTTTAGGCAATCCTGCATTTTTTACGGGGGTTGCAAAATACCCGTCATTAAACTATATGGCAATATGCCTTCCGTGTAAGTTTCTTAAACCTACCAAATTGCCATGTATTTGTTAATAATTGATCAACATCTTGCAATATAAGCCTGATAACAAATAAAGTAATACGTCTCATACCCTGATTTATATTCTTATAATAATTTCTGGATGATACGTAACTAAATATAATACAGACATGTGGTAAATTGTAGGTTTTAAAAAATGTCTGAAACGGCAGACGTATTTGTCACCATCTGAGACTTCGCCATTGCTATTTAAACGGAAATGCCAGACACGAGTTTCTAATGGTCAAGGACACACTCTTACACTTTAATATATTTTGTAATATTTTTGGATGATGTAACTAAATATATTAATATAATATGGTAATTTAAAGGTTTTTATCTCCAAATGCGCCCGTTTTAACCGCCATTTTGGATTTGAAGACGCTATCAAGATGAAAACACCAGAAAAGAGTTTGTAATGGTCAAAGAATTATATCCCACACTTTCAGTTAAACCTTCATGGTATTTGAGCGTTTTCTATGATTTTTATGACGTCATATTAATTTGGAATCCAATAAAAATTAGAAAACAAACACAAAAGGCCCACGGGAACCTGTTTGCTTGCATATGGCCCTCAACTAAATACCCCTGAATTCTGGCTATAGTTCATGTAAAAAAAAACCAGTAGGAATCAATTGAAGTTAATTTAACTTCCTCGACAAGAATTTGAACGTTTCCATTGGAAGGAGAGTAGAGGAAGAGGGAGGGGAATGAAACAGAGAAATTGGGATATGAGTGTCTGTGAGTGTGAGAGTGAGTATGTAACCAATTTCCAACATTTTTGTGAAATCGGCAGATATAGATCACTAAGGATGATTTGGATTGAACCGAATTTGATTTATTCTGACATTGTCGAGGATAACCGAGGAAAGTCTCTACACAGCACTTATTTCCATTGTGGTTCTTTTACCTGGACGGAAATGAAACGGCCAGGGGCAATCACCTTTCCACTTTTCGAAACTAACTGTAATGTTATTGTACATGTACAGATATGACTTTTAGTACACTAATTTTGTTGTAGTGTGAGTACCATTCATGAGTATAAGTACATGAACTTTGCCATGAGTAGAGTATGAATGCGAGTACTTGGCCCTGAGCATGTACTCGACTACAAGTCTGGTTAGTACCCATCAATAGAAGAAAAGTATATTTTTAGCTGTGAAAATCAGCAAACGTGAATTTTACAGAATCAGTAAGAACACTTACTTAACTTCCTTGGGTATGTTGGTAATTTAAATTGGACATGCCAATCAACCTGAAATTATCTTCAAGCTTTGTAGGAACATGCTAACTTCAGAGAGTAAGCAATTAGGAACAAAATATCTCTACAGTAATTTTCCTACTTCTCTTCATTTTCTTTGCCGAGTGCGTGCTCTCATATGATGAATGGCTGTTGATTGTTTGATACAGATGCAATAAATGCATTTTTATGAGAATTCAAAGGATTTTCTATACTAATATCCCCAGTATGAAAGTATAATCGAGATCATTGCTTTCGATATATTTTTATGACCACAGAAGAGCCATTCTTCTGTCACGTTTACGACCTAAAAGGGTATTTTTAACCCAATGCTTGTTTTGCCAAAGTAACCAGTCTCTTATTTTGTTTGGGATAATGAATAACCTTTGGTCCAAACCCAACCAAAAATAATGTTTTCCACTTTCGCTAAATTGGTCATTTTGTCATGAGGGGCAAATAAAGTTTGGTCGCGTTTGTGACGTCAGACAAAAAGGGTTTTTTAGAATTCAAACTTCAGCTGTAAATTCTATGATTCTTTAAAGGTGCAACCAGAGATTTTGAGCCACCCAAATATTGTGTCATAATAGTAATTTAATTAGACACTCAATACATTTCTTACCTTGCTATAAAAATGTCTTTAAAGAGAAAAAAAGGTGATTTTGATTTGCTAATATTTCAATATATTAAAACATAGGCTGAGTTTCGTATTTGCTCCTATACGAAATTTCACATTTTTTGTACCAAAGAAACATTTCTCAGCCTAATCCTTTCAGATGTGGATATTTTTTTATGGAAGCTTTACATCAGGGCAAAAATCAGTAATTACGATTTTTTTAGGGGCACCTGATTATGTGAAATCTCTCGTTGCACCTTTAAGTACTCACATTCTTATAGTTATTTCAGAAAGACAATGGTACATTGTCATTACACGAATGTTGGCAAATAAAAGTAACAAGCAAACTTTACTTTTTCATTCATTTTATTTCATTCAGAACAATGATCATGATACAAATCAATATGATATAATACTAAATTTCAAGTACATAAATCTTATAAGGTTGTATATTTTATATAATAATAATGATAACAATAATAATACAGTATAGTATTATAAATATGATTATAGAATAGAAATTAATATAACCATAGGTAGCTTATGTTTATCTGAATGGGGACAGATCAAAATAAACCCCGAGGAGCTTTCGTCTTTGATCCCAGATAAAAAAACATTTTGGTAATGTGAACAAATATTAAATTACATGAAATACTTATAAGATAGGACAGATACTGACAAGGACAAGACAACACAGAGGGTAAGCTAGGTGACAGCCATTTAAAGCAAACAAGCAAGATCGGAAATAATGATAGGTATAATGATAGGTATGTGCAGAAGATTTTAACCATTATAATAACAGATTAAGTCCTTTTTTATATGTTAGTTTAAGGTAACTGGGTGTTTTACTCGATGTGAGTGCATTATCAAGTTTGTTCCAGGAGACAGGACCAGTAAATTTGATTGAGTAACTTGGTAATTAACAAATTTATATCATTTATATCATTGGGTAACTTGCTAATATGGTCACATGTGTGACACTGGTGGCTGCATGTGTGACATCTCCATTAACTTATAATACAAAATTAGTGACCATTGTTATTGTTAATGTGCACAAACACTGAAGTTGTAATAAATTCTTGTGTATTCCCATATTCTCAGCTATTTCAAACACTTTCATTACAATGTCATCAGTAATAACCTACAAAGAGCAATGCTACTCGTAGTATGCAGATTTCCTGTGTGGAAGTAGTGCAAGTCTGTTAAAATTTGCCAACTTCTTCCCAAACTTTCAAAAGACACATGGAAAGCGGGTTTAAACCAGTCTTTATTAAAATTGTTTTCTTGTTTAAACTGCATCATATTCATATTTAACTAATAAAAAAAAATACTTAACACTGCTACCTTCTTCAATATGACCATAAATTTATGTTATACAAAAAGTGCCAGCCACGTGTGTGACAGTAATTAGCACATCAATGAACTATCATGATATTTGCAAGTTATTTCATTCTTTTGCTAGCGTTATGAAAACACAAATACACTATCACCTCATAATATAGTCTCTGGTTATTCCGAAAGAGTTTTTATAAAGGTTGTTAGTCCGAAATTAGAATAAGGACAATTGGTCCAAAGGGGAGTTAGTCCGAAAATTCAGACAAATGACCCTTCGGAACTATAAAATCTTTATTTCTTTTTCAGACAAACGACCCTTTGGATTAAAAATTCTTCAGAACATAAACCATTCGGAACAAAAAAAAAACCTTTTAAAATGCATTTTCCGACAAACGCCCCTTCAAAGTAAAAATCTTTCGGAGAAAAGACATTACTTATTTGCCCCTTCGGAGAAATGACCATTCAGAGAAAAAACCCTTCGGGTTAAAGACACTATCAGTGATTTGCAGGAATAGCTTCAAAGTGAAGGATAAGTCTGTAGAATTCTCATAATAGTG
The DNA here is from genome assembly GCA_023653785.1 of Ophioderma brevispina. Lineage (NCBI taxonomy): Eukaryota > Metazoa > Echinodermata > Ophiuroidea > Amphilepidida > Ophiodermatidae > Ophioderma > Ophioderma brevispina. Next base: position 80,121 of record JAMKCH010064476.1, read on the forward strand.
TAGGTTGGTGTGTATTCCCGTAGGATTTTCATGCTAAAATTGATTTTGTTGCTGTTTGGATTTCAATAGGACCTAAACTGTCAGAAAATGATGGGGTGCAAATTTTCCTACTGATTCCCCCTTCTTCAAGGGGGCAAATGTTAGTACAGGGAAAAATTTAAAATCGAGTCAAATTGTGTTTTAATGTACACTAACGCGTTCGTCTCGTTATAAGGATTAGAAAAAGTATATATTTGCCTAGGTTCCAACCTTTAGTTTAAGCGGTATAGCCCCATAATGGTTCAAGGTCACCCTGGGGGTAAATGCTGTGATGTTGTTGAAAGTGGTGTCAAATGATTCCTTGTGTCATACTGAAACAGAAAATGCATTTTAATTGATCTTTTGATATCACCATTGCGACATCCAGGGAAAGTTCTGGTGACCCCCATAGACCATGTAGACCCTTGCGACATTTTGATATGTACTTAGCCATCCACATGTCACACACTGTAAAATAATACATTTTTGGATCCTGTGAGACAATACAAACAACTTATCACCAGTTTCAACAAAATCTGAGCATTGGGTAAATTTACCCCAGGATGACCTTGAACCATTATGGGGCTATAGCGCTTTAACTAAAGGTCGGAACCTAGGCAAATATATACTTTTTCTAATCCTTATAAAGAGACGAACATATTAATGTACATTAAAACACAAACAGGAAAAACTTCGAGAGGGTATTAATCCAATTAATGTAATTTTGGCAGCCATTTTGGATTTTGGCGGCCATCTTGGATTTGGGGCAAAATTCTGGATGGCCCCCAAGCTTATTTCAAAGAGTATGGGTTCAAGAAGACAAAATCACTCAGAAAACCTTGACTGGAAAAAATGGCAGTTTTTCCTTGGCTGGGACCTGTCTATTGTGTAAGCAACAGGTGAAATGTGAAGCAGATCGACACATATACTACACTTGCTCTCAATGTGGTGGAATTATCCAGCGAGCATGGAACCACATTCATCAACAGAACATCAGCAAATTGGTATAAACAGCATGTGTAAAACACTACAGTGATGTCATCAGTGCAGATGAAGGAAACGGTGACTATTGAGTCTCACCCTGAATGGCAAAACAATTAAACTTATTTTGATTTGAAACAGGCATTTCAAACATTACCTCTTTCATTCATAAAAAGAGCAATATGCAAAGAAAAATGACTTTATTTGATACTGATGAATGTAAAGCTTACATCTCTTTGTTTGTTTTCCTGCATATTTGTCGTGTTTGTTTATTTGTTTGCCTATTCGTCAATGTTTTAAGCTTATTTACTTCAGATTGCAATGAATATAAAGAAAGGAAACAAAATCATTGTTGTAAATGGATAATTTCTCGACTTTAGACCTTTGAATACGGTAAAGTGCCACTTTTTCTGACAACATCTTTTTTGGAAAAAGCGGGTGTGTTGACGCCAAAGGTGTTTATTGAAAAGCAACGACCTTTGTCACAGAGCCAAATGTATCCTCTCTTTAAAACTTTTCTAAACATCCAGTTCTAAGTGAAGTTACGCAACGAAATGTCCTCGAATTTTAGGGGGGGGGGAACTTATCTTTTGGGAACCCCTTATTTTACGTACATTGAAATATAATGGTGTAATATGCATCGTATTATGCAATATACGTTATTTGTGATTTCACATACAGACTTAGGGCGAGGTGGCCGAGCGGTCTAAGGCACTGAACCGTCGGCAGAGTATAAGTTCGACCGAGCGGCCCTGGTTCGAGCCCCGCGAGAGTCGGGTTTCTTGGTCATACTCAAATAGTTCCTATAAGGTCGGAAATTGCATAATTTCGCAGCAGTGTGATTATGGAATTTCTCCTCGCTCCGGCGTCTCATGGTTCGGAAAGTCATGTAAAGCTGTTGGTCCCGTGTATCAGGGGAGTCATTCCTGAACACGTAAAAAGTTGCAAACCTTATCGAAAAGAGTAGGGTCTGTTACCTGCACACATTACTCTAGGTACCAGAGTCCTTCCAAACCGCACTAGGCCAGCGTGGAAGGGTAGGCTGAAATCCAGCATGGAAACATGTTGAGGCTTTCGTCCAACAGTGGACTGATGATAGGCTGATGATGATACAGACTTATAACTTTGTAGCCTAATTAAGATAATATAATTGTAGATTTAAGTTGCATTTATGGTTTATATTGGACTTTAAAATGTTTTCTTCAAAATAGTAAAGTCCAGATGCTTATTTTATGCTTCGTTTAACCGTATGAACATGAAATGACGCGGCAGATTTTTAATCGCGATTTTCTCGGAAAACGTGTTTTGTAAAATACAACAGTATGTGAAACTTAATTTTGATAAAAAAAATGTGTAAATTGTAAAAAAGTGTAGGCCTATAAAGTAGTAATAGAGTTTATAAAAAATGATATTTTAGTGTGATGATAAGGTTTATAGTGTACGCTCTAGGGGGAGTTCATGCACATTACTCTTTTAGAAATTTACCATGCATTTTCTTATTATAATGACTAGTCATTCGAAAAAAAGTTTGGGTATGCACTAAAAATAGGTATGGTGCACTTAATTAAACAAAGCACATCTGTGATTGGCTGTTGACTCCCATAGCAAAGTGATAAAATTCATGTTTTTTTTTTCAATGTAACTCACTATTAGGCATCTATGAATGATATATTTTGATTTCTGTTGAATGTATCAGTACTACAACACCTTTTGACATAATTCATTGCCCTAATTATGGTAAATTTGTTATTAAGAAAATAACATCCATTGCTTAGTTTTAACCCAAAATCTATGTCAATTTGGGCACATAAGTTCTAAGGCTCAGAATTTACCCATTATCGTAAGTAGAGCTATAAAACTTGACCAAAAGTTGTAAAATTAGGTGTTCTAAGTAATCCATGTTTCAAATTGGTATCTAAGGGCCCTGTATATTACTCATAGGGCCCAATGTAACCAAATATAACCCTACCCCTAAACAAAAGGTAAATAACATTTTGCAAAAATGGCCATCTACTAAAGTAAATATCAAAGGATTTTTTTGTCTCTTTAGATGTTTGAATGTTACTGATTGTACATACATATGGTTTGACACCAATTAATACATTTCTCAAGTTTTTGGAGTTGTGATACTTGTACTTTAGTAGATATGTCCGTTTTTGCAAGCCCAGGGGGTACGGTTGACATTGAGTTAATTTGGCCGTATGGGTATCTTACAGGGCCAGAATATTACCAATATGAACATTGGATTACTTAAGCGCATCTAATAGAAAAGCCTTTGGTCGAGATTTTTACTTTACAATATTGGATAATTTCTAAGCCTACATACTCCGAGGTATTTTCATAATGACATTGTTTTCGGAAAAAAAAAAATTAAAAATACTATTGTTAAGGGTACTGTATACAAAAAAACACAATTTGGGGCAAGATACCATGCCAAGCAATTGTCAGTAACATTCAAACATCTAAAGAGACAGAAAACTTTATGACTTTATGTCCATTTTCTATGTCAGTTGGCTTTCAAAACTTTGTAACATATAGGGGCTACAGAATGCATATGTAATTCATTGGTAAAGTCAAGAAAATTGCAACAACAACAAAAAAAACAAACGAACAAACAAAAACAAACAAACTAGACAACCCCCAAACGGGACTTAATTTGGGCCTATATAATTATCTGATCTTAGAAAAATATACAAATATAGTAACTACTTCACTTGCTAATTTAACTCTAATATAAAGAGAGGAACAAACACATTAGGGTCTCTAGATGATTTCATGAATATAACTCCCCCCCCTATAATAGGGTAATGACACCACTTGAACAATCATGACTGAAGTTCTAAAGAGAACTCCAAAATAATAAAAATAGTTTTATAATGGGTCTTAGTTTTATAGTTGAGGGGTCTGTTGAGGGGTCTTAGTTTTATAGTTAAAGTTGATGGGTCTTAGTTTTATAGTGGGGTCTTAGTTTTATAGTTGAGAGGTCTTAGTTTTATAGTGGGGTCTTAGTTTTATAGTTGAGGGGTCTTAGTTTTATAGTTGAGGGGTCTTATTTTTATAGTGGGGTCTTAGTTTTATAGTTGAGGGGTCTTAGTTTTATAGTGGGGTCTTAGTTTTATAGATACAGGGTCTTAGTTTTATAGTGGGGGGTCTTAGTTTTATAGTTACAGGCTCTTAGTTTTATAGTGGGGTCTTAGTTTTATAGTTACAGGGTCTTAGTTTTATAGTGGGGTCTTAGTTTTATAGTTACAGGGTCTTAGTTTTATAGTGGTTTTAAGTCTTAGGTCTTAGTTTTTATAGTCACCCACTTTAGCACCAAAATCCTACGGGAACTGTTTCATTGACATACTGACCCACACTATAAGTTACCTTTTCCATCTGTAGAATTGACAGAAAAGGAAGAAAACGGCAGTGTTCCAAGATACGATTCTCCATTCAATTACGTGTTGTAGTAAGTGTCCGAACGGACAGTAATGACTAAAATCTCTGATTCTGTCCTTATTAGGTTGCTTGCTGTCCTTATCATTTGCAGGGTATTGTTAGGATACCTGTACCTTTTTACATACATGCAAACATCTGATTTTTGATGAGTTTTTCAATTTTGCTGATGAGCAAATCTGAAGTGTCTTTAATACACCCCTCGGAATATATTACTTCAGACAACTGCTGCTCCTCTCCTTTTCGGTTCACAAAACGTCGGATCAAAAACCCTTCGGAATATAGTCATGCACCATCGTTTAAGATTGGATTAACCTGTGGCGGGTGCCGCTTTGTTAAAATTTAAGTACCCCCCCAAACAGAAATAGGGTTTTGAATTACATGAGGCAGGTTAGTATGCAAATGAGTCTAAATGAAATATTCTAAATACTGTATTGTCTAATAAAACACTACATGGATACGAATTCCTCGCTACATGAGACTTATGCCATACATCTTTTGGTGCGAATCATATTTGGGTCAAAGTTCATGTGTGCCAATTAAAGGGCATTCTTGATAAAATGGGTTAGTGATTATAATGGCCTGCTTCACTAAACGGTACATCGTATCTATGCAAATTCACTTTGGCACTGATGATCATGCATTGCTGTTAATGCAATCTTGTTGTGTAATCATAATCGGGTCCAAGGCATCTGACCATTTGAATTTTTTTCAAAATGCATAGGCCAATTTATCTGGAGTTTCATAAAGCAAATAGGAAGCGGGCCTGAAAGCGTCTGTGGAGGGCTTGCGGGGTCCCCAGCGGGCCCTTTGCTTACAAATAGTCAAACAAGTGGTATTTTAAAAAGCTCACCGGGGCAAAAAAGCCAGATAATTGCGAAATCGGGCCCTTTGGGGTAGTAATGGAGTTATGATTTGTATAGTTACTTAGTTAATAGTTAATTTACTTTTAATAGTTAAAGGTCCATGGCCAGATTGTTATACGCCTCTTTCCCCCATGGACCCCAATTTTACCGAGTGGTAAAAATTTTGTTATCAGAATAAAGCTACATATTTTGTCTCATTTTACCCTGTGAAATCTGCTAAAGGATGTTTGGTTTCGAATGTTAGAGGAGCAAAATATGCCCCATTTTGGTCAGGGTGAGGCCATTCTATCACGAATGAAAAATTTATAGACTTAAATCAGGTCATCCCCCTTTAACCCCCTGAGCACTACCCTATGACTCGTCTGTCCTATTGGCTCATTACCGGACACCACCAGGATGATAGCCCTCTGAGTAACCCAATCAAAATAGTGCTCTATTTCTCTGTGAACATACCACATTTTTACAGTATCTCTGATTTGCTCATCATACATACCTTCCAAGTAACCAATCAAACAAGGCTTAGATGTCAATATAGGCGGTATGGAAAGATCAGGCTTGAAAAATACTTGCCTTGGAATTGGAAGTCACAACATTCCTTGCCATCCGGTCAAAATGTGAAGCATATGGCCAGTGGTGGCACCAGACTTAATGGGGCGGGGGGGGGAGCAAAAACATGAAAATTTGTGTGGGGGGTGAGAAGTAAATTCTTTGGGGGAGACCCAAAATTTTGGGGAGAACACCCGAAATTTGCAGGTTTTTAACCAATTTTAGCGTCAAAAAAAACTGCAATTTTTCCCAAACCTCCCTATTTCACTTTGGTCCAGATCAGGGCAATACAGTAAATCCTGGACTTCAGGTGGGGCATGCTTTCGTCAATAAAGAATTGGGAAAATATAACTTAAAAATTTGATCAGAAATTAAATTCATGGGTAAACATCTGAAAAAGAACAAAAACGTTACGACTGTCCAATCGAAAAATCAAAAAAACATCCATGCAGAAAAGAATGATGCCTTTCCTGAGAAGACTGCAAGTGTGTTCTATTGTCTGATTCAACTGTAGAAAATCTGTAACAACAAAGTTACAAAGGAATAGTTCTGGGGAAAGTATCAGCAAGGAGAAAAAGAAGAACTTCTATAAGAATTTTAAAAACAATCATAAAGGATATTCAGTTACGTTCATGATTGAGTTGCAGAATAACTTATAGTCAGTCCTGCAATCATACATCATCTCAACCCTTCACTGATTCACAGCTTGACAGCCCAAATTAAAGTGACGGATAAGGTGTGTTGTCTCACAGTATCTTAGGAAAGGATGGAAAGGTAAGAAGCACCTCATAGGTCGACATTGTTGAAGTTGAGGTGGCAAGTAAAAAGGATGCATACATATGTGGGTGGCATGTAAGGAAACTGTTGGTGGCATTGCTCAAGATTATGTGCATGCCATTTTAATATAACTGAAGTAGACTCAAACATCTATATTTGTATTTATGCTTCCAACACAATGAAGGCATGTTGCAAATGGAGCTGTTGATAGAAAAAGGAAGGTGGTAAGTTACTCATTTCTGACACAGATTTTGAAATATAATTTGTGTATTAAAAGAGTTAACTATATAGAACTAAAGATAGTCACCTGAAATGCTCAATTCCAAAATTTGAGATGAATTGGATTTTTGTTTTGATGCAATAGACATAGGATACTTGTGTATAACAAAGATTCTGGATCTGGAAGCTAGCTGTGATTTTCTACTTGAAGGACATAGATTGAGCTTAGCAATTTCATACAGTGATTAGTATATGGACAAGCATTATGTGTATGAATAAAACATGATTTTTTTTAAAATGGAGGGCGTCCTTGGGAAATCTGAGTGGGCCTTTAATACCATACATAAACACAAAGAGTATTATAAGTTTGTTAGAGCTCAGTGAATACTGGAGTTTGATGAAAAAGGAAAATATCTGTATCAAAAGGTGTGTAGGGACATCCTATGGAGTGACTTTGGTAGAGATAAACCAATAAGGTACAAGATCCTAGCACTTTATTTTTTGTTTATGGTTCACTAGATATCACTGAGAAATGGCAATATCCAAAATTTCAGTGATTTTGACAGTGCGTTTTGATGTTATGACCAAAGGTCTGTATCACGGTGCACCTATAGGCAACTGTGTTGTAATTTCTGTCCGTTTACGGACAGAAAATACAAAATTACAAATTTCGTCCAGTGCAGATTGAATTTGCACGTAAGATTTCACACACATACTATATTAAGGCCAACAGTTCAGATGGCATAAAAAGCTCAATAAGTTGGGGGACTGGGGTCACAGCTGTTTGACCCTATGGGAATCTTCTCTTATTTTTAGAGCAATTTTAAGCAGTGGCGACACAATTTTGAAAACTGATATAGGTAGGGACATGCAAGAGCTATATAATACCTCTGCAAAAATCAGAGAAATCCATTGTGGGAATCTTGCCATATAGGCCTACAAAGGTCATGATTTGTTTGTTATAGCACCCTCTATATGCCCATTCTCTATACAGAGACATGTTAGATTTTAAGAAAAATCATATTTGCCCACAATGAAATTTTGTGAAATTTACACAGGAGGAAATAAGTGGAATAAGTAATCCATATTAGTTCTCAAAAGTGTCGCCATTGATATTTTTTGTTTTATTCTGGTTTTGTCATAATAAATGAGTCAAACAGCTGTGGGCTGTAGATCACGAAATGCCAAGTTGACGGTCGATATAGCAATCATTTTCCTTGAAAGCAAAAATTTGCGAGTCATGTTCAGTATAGGTAATGGGTGGCAATTGCCTATTGTCAATTTCAAGCTTTGTGGAAATCCACACATACATTGCAAGAGGCAGCACACACTGTCCAATTTTAAGGATTTGAATAACATTCTTCGTGTGAAGTGGTTTGTATGCATTATTAACAAAGCAGGTGACTTTGCACATGTTGTGAAAAAAACTGGATATTTGAGAGAGAGTCCCCTAATAGAGGATTTGATAAGTTGTGGTACACCGAGGAGTTTTCTTAAATTGAGGTTGTTACGGTAAGGGTACAAATTTTATTAAATAATGCGGGGAAACTGAACCGAGCCTAAAGCAAAGCTAGAATACAGTCTCATTTATCTTCACAAAATGTGAAGGCACCCACGTAAAACAATGAAATTCAGGATAGGATCAAAATCAAAACCATAGTTAAAAATTAACAAATGTGCGTAGGTCACATTTTGAAAGGTTATCTATACGTGTGTCCAAAAAAAACCCGCAACAATTGGTGGCAGGCCCATAAGTTTTGAACAAAAACATGTGAAACTTATGCTTTGTTGTAAGGTAAGGGAAATGGACTGTTAGCAGGCCGTCGCATGGGGGGTGGGGGGTGGAACACCCCCCCCCAGCAATCCCCAAAAGAGAAGAAAGAAAAAGGGAGAGAGAGAAGAGAAGGAAAAGAGAAAGAGGAGGAAGAAGAAAGCAGAAAGATAAGAAAGAGAGAAAGGGGAAGAAAAAGAATGTGAAACAAAAGGAGAACGTCATCAGAACGCATAAGATAGAACTCCAGACGTACATAAATCCCAAATATCGAAAATATTTTTTAAAATGGCTTCCCCTCAAGCCAATTAGTTTTGTTCCATTGTTAATGTTCCAACAGTTTATTGTGAGCAAAATGTGGGCAATCATTTGGGAAGGGAAACCACCGAGCATTGCAGTAGCATGGGCAAACGGGAGGGATCCATGGGCCATTCCCAAAGTTTTGGTCAACCAGTATAAGGGGAATTTTCTGTCGGGAGCTGAAAGTGGTCAAGAAAGAAAATTGGTAGGGATCGATTCCTGTACCATCAACTTATAGGTCTACTGGTGTTCATTTGAATTAAGGACTATACTTAAACCCTCAAAATACATTTCTTAATAGCTAAACGTCCAAGAGCTTCCGGGTTCCGCACCTGGACCCGGGCAGGGGCTCTGCTCAGCAACGCATCCGTTTTAAAGACATTGGCGTTAGCTATGTGCCCTTTAATCAGTGAGCAAGTCTAATGAAACAGTATTTTCTTTGAATGGTTACTATTTACCCTTCAAAAAGTGGTAATCTTGAAGGTTCTGAATAGCTGAAAATCCAAGAGCCTTCGCCCCTGGGGCCCCAGCAGGCTCTGATCCTGAACACACCCATTAAAGACACTCGGTATAATGCAATTCTCCTATTAGTGAGGAGCTAGGACCCCAGGGCAAAAATCATGTTTACCCCACTACAAAAAGGTTGACACTTTGGCAGGTTAGTATGGACCTCTCTATTATACCAATTGCTAGGTAGGTAGTACTCTCAAATGTGGTGAACTTTTTCAATAGGGGCCAATTTAGAGTTACACAGTGGTCCAAACTTTTAAAATGCTCCAATCAGGTTTGAAATGTATGGCCATATGTCCGTTAGTCATTAAGGATTCTAAAAATGTATAGTTTGTACAAACTATGACCAATGGTTTGGAGTTTATAGGTTTTTAAAATGGCTTAAAATGGTAAAAAAGTTTCAATTTCTATCTTGTACAGGGGTCAAAACAGCAGTGTTATATTTGTTGAAAATATAGAAGGGTTGTGCATCTAGCTTAATGAGTCAAATAAGGAATAGTTTGTACCATCTGCAATGCCATAGTTACCTGTTATGGGACAAAATAGCATAGGTCAACATACCCAATTGGTGTTGATCTTCTTGAACACTATCTCCGTAAGGAAGCATTAACATAGACAAACTATACTTTTATGAAGTCCTCTAACCTAAAGGCAATAAATTGCATTATTTAAATATAATCAGAGTAAATTTTACTGTTGACCCCTGTACAAATGCAATTGACCTTTTTTACCATTTTAGCCATTTTCTTATAACTCCCCATAAACCAAGTGTGTCATAGGGTGGTACAAACTATACATTTTTGGAATCCTGATGATTAGATGGACAATATCGCATAATTTCAACATGATGGGGCATTTTAAAAGTTGACCACTGTTGTAAACTTAAAAGGCCCCGATTGAAAAAGTGATACCACAATTGAGAGTACTAAATATCTAGCATTGATGGTAGAGGTCCATAACAAATACCAAAGGTGTCAAATTTTTCTGTAGTGGGAGTAACGAACTCCTTAAATAAGGCCCCTATGATTTCGAGTCCCCTTCTATATTATGCATGCCCGTCAGTGAGCAAAGTTAGGAACCAGTCTTTACTCGGGTCTTTAATTTTGAATTTGTACTTATTTAACCCTCAAACAGTGGCCGTTTGAGGTCTGAATAGCTTAAATCCAAGAGCGGACCAGCAGGGGCTTGCCCCTGCACCCCGACAGGGGCCCTAAAGCGGGCCCCTGGACCCCACCATTCAGGGCTCTCCTGTTTACGTCCGGTTTGTGTCAAGGCCAGTGGCGTAGCCAGCTTTTTTTTTCAGGGGGCAAAGGGGGGCACACATATTTTCAGGGGGGGCCAAGCATATAGTAAAAATTTGTAGTATAGTATATGGCCTATGAATCATCATTTTTTCAGGGGGGCAATGAGGGGGGGCAAGCGTCCCCACAGGGGGGGCCGCTTGCCCCCCTGCACCTCCTGGCTACGCCACTGGTCAAGGCACTTGCGGTATGCAGTTCAAACGATCAAGAAAGAATGGTCTGTAAGAGCATCTACTTAGGGAACATTTTCAACGGCCCTTAAGTGGGCCCCGCGACCCTGCGCCTTTAGTTGTATTGTTATATTCGCTCACGACGCTCCGAGGACTCTTACCTGCAGCATAACATCTGCTTTCAGTTTACACCCCCCCTGACAAAAAGGTCGAGCGACGGCCCTGATGTTAGCAATGCCCCTGAAAATTTCATAAGGTAGAGTCAATATTTTTGAAGATATGACCCCGAAATCAAGTAACCTGCAGGACCCATTTAACAAAGTTGAGGCGCTATTAACTAAAAAATACGGCAACTGTAGTTTGCGCCCAGAACCACCAATATGATTCTCTAAGTCCAACCACCCCATTTTCCCTTTTTAAAGAAGGTGTGCTGCAACAAATATTAAACATATGAATGTTTTTCCATGGTAATAACGGCTAAAAAAAACGCATTTAACACACTTAAAAGATGGAAGTAGGAATGTATGATCAAAACCCAATACCTTCGTATTGTCCAAATAAGAATGCATTGGATTAGAGCTAATCATTCATATCATTTTGGAACCCCCAAATTTTTTTTTTCCAAAGAGGAAAAAAATTTTTTATTTAATAGTTCTTATTCAAATCAATATCATGTAATAAAACAATTTTACAATAAAAGTAATCCAAGCAATAAATCAGAATTAAAGATTACAATGCGCTCAGAATGTATTAGTTTCTACGTATTCCATATACGCTGGAAAAGAGTGCAATATAGTGGCAGTCAACCACAAGCAAATAACTACTCTCCAAATGTGGAAGGAGCAAGAGTGGGGGGAGTTTTTTTTTACAATCTGTCCTCGGACCACTCGTGTCACCTGCCTCGGTCGCGATTTGTGGCTGATAGGCCTCACACGACCTTCGACCCTGAGATGTACCCATCTGTGAGGTTCCCTAAGCAAATGAGGGTCCGCATGCAAACTCCATAGACCAAATTCGGTTCCAACTGGAAAAACTCCAAATTCAGTTGAGGTCAGTTTAAATCCCCAGCCCATCCCACAACTTTACCCTCCCACGACCTTGACCTTGGTAAGTGGCCTTCCTTTGACGTCTTGTGTAAATGACCTCTGACCTTGTAAGTGGCCTCCCGACCTTGGTAAGTGACCTCTAACCTTAATTGATCCTTGACCCAGGCAAGTGACCTTTAACCTTGGTAAGGGACCTTTAACCTTGGTAAGAGACCTTTAACCTTGTATATTTTTTGACCTTGGTATATGACCTTTGACCTTGATAAGTGACATTTGACCTTATATACAACATTTTACCTTGGTATCCGACCTTCAACCGTGGCAAGTGCCTTGACCTTGGCATATAACCTTTCACCTTGGTGTATGACTTGTAACGTTGGCAGGTGACCTTTGACCCTGTTAAGTGACCTTTGACCTTGCTAAGTGACATTTGACCTTGCTAAGTGACCTTTAACCGTGGTAAGTGACACTTGACTTCCACAACACCTACGACTCAAGCCCGGTCCAAACCCATCGTAGCATATGGACACCACGAACAAAACATCTACCATTCTGCACAATAACATAATCAGACAGACATCCACAACAGTGGATGAATTGATCCCCATATGTCCTCCTGCCTTAAGGCAGATGACACAAAAACCACACCAACAGTCTACCCCAACAACTCCCACACATTTGGGAGAGCAAGGTAGTTAGCACCCCAGTTACCAAAAACTCATAAACAACATAACTGCACGGTGGCAACCGGCCTGGATGGGGTATTTAACACCGAGTACCAAACATCCAGAACAGACACAAACCAAACCCACTTCCAAACCCATTGCCACTGCACCTTCCAATGGCGTATTTAGTCAATATTAACATTGCTGTGTATTTAGACATGCCAAAAAAAATCAGCCAGTACATAACCCTGAAAAGGTATCCCACTTCTTATAAAAAAGATGGAGATTCTCATTCCTTGTATAAATATACTTTTCCAAAGAATAGTATCTCCTAAGCTCCTTTTGAACCAGTAGAAGAGAAGGAGGTTTCCCCATCATTTTCATTTTATATATATGAAAACGGCATAAAAGGAGAAAAAAATTCATTACTTTTGACTTTGGGTTTCTGGTACCAAACAAACATAATTCATTATCTATTCTAATATCCATATTAATAGTATCCTTAACCCATTTTGAGATTTTTTTCCAAAAAGACATTGTAGTATTACACGTACAAAATAAATGAATCATAGTCTCATCTTCCTTATGAACCCAAAATTTAATGACAGAATGAATATACTGATATCGTTATTGAGTTTTGAGTTGAAAACATAGGTTTTACTTTCATAAAGTTGAGAATGTAACATTTTTTTCAGTAACAAGCAAGTTGCAGCCCAACGCATTTATCATTTTATGTAATGTGGAGTTTGTCTATGACTTAGTCATATTTTTATATCTTCTTGAAACATTTTATCACCAATAAATTAATGTTTTATTATTAACAGTTAAATAATAATTATTGTAAATTTTTTCTTTTTTTTATCATTATCAGTTGATGTTGTTCTGCAAGAAATTGGGCAAGTAAATGTTGATTGCAATCAATATTGTATTTGCCATTCTTTTCTTCATTGCCAGTCTTGTGGTTAACCAGCTCCTAATTTTTGTAAAATGGGTTCTGCGGGTTACTTGATTGTTTGGGTTATATCTTAAAAACTATTGACTCTACTTTTATTAACTTTTCAGGAATGTTAGCTAACGGTCCCATCTTACCTTACAACAAAGAGTAAGTAGTCACGTGCTTTTGTTCAAAACTTATGGCGCCTGCCACCAAGTGTTGCGTTTTTTTTTGGGACACACGGTACTTGGGCATGATATTCACCTTGAAATACAATCTACCTAGAAGTCTAAAAAAAAGCTGGCTAGTTCAAAAATTAGTTTGTAGTTTTCTATTTGTCAAAAATATTTATTTGCTCTGTTCTGGAGGTATCCAGCCCTTAAAGACACTATCAGTTATTTATCCAAAAGAGTCAAAATATTTAAAATTTGCAGGAACAGCTTAAAATGAAGGATAAACCTGTAGAATTCTCATAATTTACTTTTTTCCAACTGAAGAATTGGCAGAAAAGGAAGAAAACAGCCGTGTTCAAAGATATGAAACTCCATTCAATTACATGTTGTCGGAAGTGTCCGTACTGACACTAATGACTAAAATATCCGATTTATCCTTTTGGTCCTATCATTTGTTGGGTATGTTAGGATACCTAAAATAGTTAGAAACATGCAACAATCTGATTTTTGATTTTTCAACACCTTCAAATTACAGGATTGTAATTACTGACATGCAAGGTCGATCCCGGAATACTTTCAGAAGTTCGCAACAGCATGACTGAGATGCCCAACCAACAAAAAAATTTGATGAAGAGTTGGGAAAAGCGATAGGTAGGGATTTAAATATGTTTAGATGTGCTGTGCATCTTTTGGACACCATTAGTAGGCAGTGTGAAAAGAAATTATGCAATCATGGAGATATTTGGAGAGACAGTGTAAAATACCCCTTCAGTAAAACCACGAATCTAAATCACAAGCTACAATTAGAGCCATAGACAAACATTTTCATAATGATGCATGCGGTTTGCTTAAAGCAATTATGTTTACCACGATTTTTAAAAGACAATGGTTTTGGAGCATGGGAAATGTGTATTATTCGCTCGCTGGATCGGGAATAAATTTAACATTTTGTTTGTTTAAATAAGAGCTGGTCTGAGGGTATTTGTCCATCTTCTTGGAAGGAGGCGGTTCTTTGTCCTATTTTAAAGCCTGGTAAAGATCCTTCAGACCCTTCTTCTTATCGTCCAATCGCTCTTACTTCTGTGGTTTGCAAGATTATGATAATAATAGGCTTGTTTGGTTTCTTGAGAAAAATCATCTTTTTCACCCCATCAAAGTGGTTTCCGTAGAGGTCACCGGACTACTGATCATCTTGTGAGGCTTGAGTCTGATATTAACAAAGGACTCTGTAATAAAGAAAAGACCCTTGGTGTCTTTTTAGATATAGAGAAAGCTTATGATATGGTGTGGAGGGATGGTGTGATTATGAAAATGTCTCATCTTGGTATTAGTAAAAGAATTATAAATTGGGTTGGTAGTTGGATTAAAGAGAGGAGAATTCAGGTCAAGGTTAATGGCTACTTTTCCAAATCTGTTACAACTGATAATGGGGTTCCCCAAGGGAGTGTTTTGAGCCCTACACTCTTTTTGATAATGGTAAATGATATGGGTATGAAAATCTTACCTCACGGAGTATCTTTTTCACAATATGCAGATGATGTTGCTTTGTGGAAGACTCATCGTAATGTCCCCTTTTTGACTCGGAAGCTTCAAAGGGCTCTTGACTCTGTCAGCGATTGGTGTAATGATTGGGGTTTTAAAATTTCTTCACAGAAGTCTGTTTGTATTTTGTTAGATAATGCCAACCATACTGAGCTTAATTACAGCTTAGTGTGTATAATTAAGCAGCAAGTTGATTGTAAGTTTTTAGGTTTGATCTTTGATAGCAAGTTGACTTGGCATAAGCATATTGATCTCATTGTTAATAGATGTAAATTAAAATTTAATTTGCTGCGGTGTATTTCTGGGTGTGATTGGGGTTCCTGAGAGTCAAACTCTTTTTGGTTCGTTATTACAAAGGGCCCTTATTTCGCCCTGTGATGGATTATGGGTGCGAGTCTTATGATTCTGCGTCGGATAGTGTGAAGAAAAGGTTGGATTCTATCCAATATCAGGCCCTTAAAATTGCAACAGGTGCTATTAGGGGCACATCTCTTGCTTCCCTTCAGGTGGAATGTGGCGATCCTCCACTTAAACATAGAAGAAATTTTCTTGGGAAAAGTTTCAAAGCTAATCTTGATTCACATAAATTTCATCCTGTTAAAACTATATTTGCTGATTGTTGGCAGTATCGTTATGCAGAGGATAAAAAAATTCTTAACTACCATGAACCTTTTGTGGGATGAGATTCAGCAATAGTAATTATTCTGTTTTTCCTATCATTTCAAAATAAAAATGTTTTTTCCTTTTTGGCATCTGGAGGAAATTCCCATATCTTTGGAGATTTTTGCTGCTGGGAGTACATTGGATTTTGACTGTGATGAATCAGGCGATGAGAAAAATTGGTTTTAAATGGTAATTACCTACATATTTTTACTGAAGGGAGTAAATATGGTGATGGTCTTGCTAGTAAGGTTGGCTGTGGTTTGTATATTCCTCATTTGTCTATTAGGCAAACTTTTAGGCTAACTGACAGAGTTACAGTATATACTGCTGAGCTGGTTGGTATTCTTAAGGCTCTCCAGTGGATTGAGGAGGTACGTCCATTACAAGTTGTATTTTTTCTGATTGTCTCGGTGCCTCTTCAAGCTTTGTCTCAATTTAATGCACATAATCGGATTGTCATTGAAATTCAACATCTGTTTTCATCTTAAAGTGGTGTGGGGTGTCGGTTTTTCTTGCTTGGGTCCCAAGTCACTGTGGGGTTCGTGGCAATGAGGGGCAGCTATATGCTAAAGATGCTCTAGGAAGTTGTGGATTGATGTCCTGTTAATTTGGCCTTTCAGAGATTAAATCTTTATTAAGGTCTGATATGCTAGATGATTGGCAGAAAGATTGGGTCTGTTATTCTCCAAATTCGGACATAAAGAGCATTAGACCTAATGTATCTCTAGCTCATAGTAGTCTAATTTTTGGGCGAAGAGATGAAGTTATTATTCACAGGCTGAGATTGGGTAGGCGTGCCCTTAATCATTATCTTTTTTTTCGTTTGGTGCAGGCCCAAAATGTATTTTTTGTGATGTCTGTTGGTTTCCAGAAACAAAAATCATGTTTTTTCTTATTGTAGTAAATATGATGAGCAAAGGAAAGCCTTTTTTTGATAAATTTGAGTTTAATGGTGCTAGTCCTTTAATCAGTGAGATTTTAGAAGGAAAATCACCTCCACTTGAGGCTGTTTGCCCATTTATTAGAGCCTGTGATATTAAAATTTAATTACGTGCTTGGCAGTCCTGGGCCTTAAGTCCAGGGTTTTCTGTTTATAGCTGTCCTCCAGTTTTGTTTTGGGCTCCATTTTTAAGTTGTCCTTTTTATTTGTTTGATTTGTTGCTTTTTCCTTTACTGTTGTGGCACAAAACCTTAGTTTGGTATAGGTGCAAGTAAAAATGCAACAAAACCAACCAACCGTTACACACAGTGAGTGCCTTTGCATGGAGTAAGCAGAGGTAATTAAGATATTTGTTACTTCTACACCATGGAACTGCCCATGACAGAAGACCAGCTAAGGTCAATGAATCTGTAGAGGTGTGTGCCAATATGCTATTTCTTGAAGATTCTATGTAAAGATTATCAGCTGAGGCATAGCAGATTTCATCATCTAGACTAAGCAAATTGGGAGTCTGATTCCAGGAATGGACATTTGAAAAGAGAGTTGCAAAATGTACCCATACATTGGACAACTGACCTCGGCTATATAGCCAGAGTTTCTGCACTTATGGACTACACTACAGCTATCAACATCATGTGCATATGTATCATGTATGGGTGCATCAGTGCTTGATGTATAGGCAGCCTGAAGGCAGTAATTCTTGACAACTATGTTAATCTAAAAATGTGTGTGGATATGATTTTTTGTGATAATTTACTAAACCCAAAGGAGGATACAAGGGTGCATGTCATGGCAGCTATGCGGAAAGGCAGCATATACGCTGCGAACACATTCACCGATAAGTGTTGACAGAAAGCAAAAAGGATCATGAAAGAAATTGTTAACTTAAAGGCATCCTGGACCTATCCACCTTATGGGCAACATTACAAATGAAAGTACAATGTCCAATGTTCATCAGACTACATATGCAGTATTACGGTATGTGTGATCCTGAGAGATGCAGAGACTAAACGGCAGCTTTCAGTCGCAGGGGTCGCAGGTTGTTATCCTTTTACATATCATGTCAAACGAATCGTGGTTCCAATCCTGAACTCCGAGATGCTGGATGATTGTACGCTGGAAAAATTAACTGAATCATCACCATTTTGCCGTACATGGATATTGTTTTGTGGGAAAAAATGTCAATGCGGAGAACATTGCAGTGGCAGAAACTCATGCAAGTTAGTCTAATAATACAACAGAAATTACATATGATACAGACTTGCGGCATGATAGCAATCATTATCAATGTTTGCAGTTGCTGAAATACAAATATTTTGTGCCCGGATTGTGTGCGACACCACACATGTCAGAAAACGTCGGAAAATGTCAACCTGTCATTCCATGCCACTCAACAAGGTATGTAGCCATGCCTCTCAGAATTTGTTTAAATTGGTGGAAACATTGAGAGTAGGGTGGAATAGAAGAAGCCCCAAACGAAAATTCAGATTCCTTTGTGTTGCGGAGTTATGGACTGTCAAAGTCGGATGTCAGCCCCCATAATTGTAATTTTTTGGTACTCAAACTAATTGTTAAAAGGTGATTAAACACTCACTCATATCTCTCATCTCTAGTGGATTAAAAGCTTAAAACTTAGTGTTCTGTACAAAACTTTTTATAGTCTATAGAATCAAACAAAAATAGAACCATGCATAAGGGTTGGGCCAAATATACCCTTAAAAAAACACAAACTTTTATTTATTTTTTTTTTTTGCATTTCGTGGACATACAACTCAAACATAATGCAGGGTTTTCCTGACCTCGATCTTGATCAATATACATCTTATAATATCCAAAACTTGTGCCCAGGTAAAAATTATGCTAATATGCATTAAAAAACCTATGTCCTAGTGGTCAGAATAGCCATAAAAGATGCTCAGCCAAGAAATTTACACAAAATTACCATTTTGAGGGGGCCAAAAACCATGTGGGTTAGGTGATATGAATTTTTACTTAGACCAGTGGATGTATGGTGAAAAATTTTACCTCTTGGAAATCAGGAAACTCTGGGATGTATGAGCGTAATATTTATTGAAATAGACGCTTGAAAAATGGCCTTAGAACAGACAAACCAAATGTTTTCTCCAATTGCAGCACAAACTGCCTATCTGGGTGCATGTGAATACAAGAATTTTGTAGTATACCGCATTCTACTCTTGCTGTAATGCCAATAAGAGTAACAAAAGATATTTCAAATTGTAAAATAGACCTCCCTTTAAATGCTCCAAAATTGCCGATTACCATTATCTGCTCTTATTCATGGCACAGACTACTGTATCTGGGTGCATACAAAAGCAATAATGAAGTGAATACAAGACATTTTTGGTATAAATATGCCAGTCTACATGTATTGCTGTAAATACCATTAAAAGATCGAGTATCAACAGATACTTAAATTTAAAATATACGAAAACCCTTGAAATGGCTCCAAAATGGGCAGACGACGATATTATTATGGTCTTATTCCAGACCGACACCTGGGTGCTATCCAAAACAATAATGGAAGTGAATACAAGACATCCATATGGCCAATTAAAGGCCGACTCAAGATTTCAGGGCGGGCGACCTCCAATTTCAAACAAATTGTTGTTTTTTTGCATAGACATAATGCTCTGTCCATAAATATCACTGTGTGAAATAACTAAGCTCAAATTAAAAGTCGTCATATAGAAAATCACACATTTGTTTAAAAATTCAGGATCGGAAATGTGGTATACACAGATCCAAT
This sequence comes from Ophioderma brevispina, assembly GCA_023653785.1. Lineage (NCBI taxonomy): Eukaryota > Metazoa > Echinodermata > Ophiuroidea > Amphilepidida > Ophiodermatidae > Ophioderma > Ophioderma brevispina. The sequence continues at coordinate 99,748 of JAMKCH010064476.1, forward strand.
GCACTGTTACTATGTACATAAATGTGTACTGCATGAAAACGAAAAATCCGATTCATCTTTAACTTCGGAATGAAGGATTTTAGGGCAAGTATCTTTAGTTCTAGTTGAACTATTTTTAATAACTACACAAAAAATACATGTTTTGAAATCTCTGAGTCAGCCTTAAGAAGATTGAGGATTTGAGATATTTACATTTTAAAATAGACCCCTTAAAACGGCTCAAAATGGCCAATGACCAATATTAGTTTTTTGCTTCAATATTCACAGCACCAAATGACTATCTGTATTGTATATAGTCTAAAACTATTATACAAGCAAACCATAGTCAACTATTTTTTTTCATGTTTTAAAAACTACTGATGTTCATGTAATTCAAGATTGAGGACATTAGATAAATATTTTCAAGTAACCCAAAATTCTTGAAGATTATTCGACAGCCATTTTCAAACAATTTTAGGGGGGTCTATTGAAAATAAAGTGATACTCAATCTTTGTAATTGCAGCACGTCAGATAGTTTAACATAAAAAACAAAATGTATGTGTATGTTTGCTTTGATGGTGGTTTTAGTGTATACATGACACTTGTGCCGTGAAAGAACAAATATTGGTCGCCGGCCATTTTGGACATTAGGGAGTAGGTCTATTTTTTGTTGGATTCTGATTTGGGGACTATAAAATTTAAATATACACTAAAGTTTAAGGACTTTAAATTCAACCTAAATGACAAGATATGAGTGTGTCTAACCTTTTAAAAAATAGTTTGACAAAAAATACCATTTTGGGGCTGACCATTAATGCACCGACTTTGAAGCGCCCTATACTCCGCAAGCAATGGAATCTGAATTTTTCGTTTGGGATTCTTCTAATCCCACCCTCGTTTCCTCCAAATTTAAGCAAACTCTGAGAGGCCATGGTTACACACCTTGTCGAAATGGCATGATGACCCCAATGTTTTCGGTTACTAGAAACGTGGCGGTGCCAGGGGGGGGGGCTCAGGGGCATATCTCCACAATTTGGAGTTTGCCTGACCAGAATTTCACTTTTGCCCCCCCAAAAAAAAAATCACTTTGACCTCGAGTCATTCATGCAAAAACACCAAGGTGTAGAACCCACCTCTCATCAGATTGCAATGTTGAAATGGCAGTCAAAGGGAATTTTCCTTAGCACCATAAAATGTAAATTCATTCCGTTTAAAGTTATGGGCTCTCAAAATTTTATGACTGCCTAAAAAAATTGAGCTTTTCAGAGGACTACGATTAATGATTGTAGCATCTTGGTGCCATTTCTCGTAATTTGACAATGTGTGAACTTGTTTTTCTTGTGACTCTAAAAACTGCAGGGCTAACAAGGTCTTCTTAAGAAAGAAAATATTTATATTTATGTTTCATAAAACCATTCCGGGGGGGGGGGGGGGGCAAAATGGCCCCTTGAAACTAATCTGGAATTGATGTCCGTGATTTTGCAGGCCTATAAATTGTGATTGGGTATTAAAAAAACTTACTGCTTTGAATCATTAATTGTCCACTTGTCGCAACACACAAAACAGTTAAAATTTCTTTTATCCCCTAATAAATGTAGCCTCGAATAGTCACCCAGCTGCAAAATGGACTAAAATGGGACCAACAAGCAACAGTGTTAATTTGACGAATACACCTGATTTGAATTAAAGTTTACATAGAAAAATAAAATCATAGACTCTAACAATCATTGATGTCTTCAGGTGAAAAAATGTGGAGCATATCAGGTAAAAATTTGGCTCATTTTGATTTAAAAGTTGCTGAATTCAGAAACCGTTTCACTATAAAATTGGAAAATTTGACTTAAGTAAATTATTTGAAGATTTTTTTCCATTACTACAGACCCACTTTAGCTGTGATGAGTATCATCCAGTTCAAAATTTCTAGTATTTGGCGATAGCTTTTGAGGTAAAGGTTTCTGATGACTTCTGCAACTTTTAAAACCAAAATGTTCGGCCAAAATTTGTTCATATGCAATCCACTATTTTCACTGAACCCATTAAAAATACAAAACAAAACTTATTTCATGTCAAAAACAAAAAATGATTGTTATAGGAAGAATATTTTGTTTTCAATGCGAAAATTTTATCCGGAGTACGACGTCAAGTCAACACCCTCTGTAAAAAAAAAAAAAAAAAGTCAACACCCTCGGCGTGGTCCATATATTGTTAGTCCATTTTGCAGTGGGGCAATTAGGTATATGAGGGGTTATTTTTATTAGAAAAAAAAAAAAACGGACAAGAACTTGTACTTGTTTTAAATTTGCAAACAAAGTAACAACTACTGTTGAAAATTAGCATTTTCTCCAGTCCCAAATGCACAAATTGATAGGCCTACAAAATCTTGAAAAATCTATTCCAAGATAATTAAGTGTCCACATTGACACCTCATAAAATTTTATAAAACAAAAGATTATTTTTTATCCAGAATAGTGTTATACTCAATTCATCTGAATGTGAACCCGTACCATTATTGCGGATGAAAAAATTCAATGAGGCGGCCAGGACAGAATTCTGTTAATTCATGTTATGGTGATGCCATGTTAAGGCCAGAAAATACACTATAGGTGCGGTGTCCCTAATGATAAAATGTATTTAGTGACAGGTGCAGAGAGTTTTAAATGACCGGAGTGTCCTCCAAGATAATCCGGTGTGGCACGTGCATTGAATTCTTTCATGTTCCGGTAGAGGCCCCCTCCGGACTATTGGAAATAGCGTCCAAAACACTCCAGGGAGACGAACGTATCAATGTGAATCGAGTATAGACCTGGCTAAATAGTAGTTACAACAAGAAAATGAAGATCTACATTACAAATTACTAAGAAAAAGGCCACCAAGATGCCTACTTTATTACAAAATGGTCTCTGAAAAAGCTCGGCTTTTAGCAGAGTCGTAAAACCATGAAAAGGTGAAAGCGTGACTCCAAAATGGAATGAAATTTGAATTTTTCCTTTGGACCTATGTGCACCGAAAATGTACCTTCTGCGTAATTTCAAGAAATCGAAAGGGTGGGTTCCAAACCTTGGTGTTTTGGCATGGCATGACCCCCCCATTTTCCCCCTCCCCCAGAAAAAGAAGTCTGGAACCGGACTGACACTAAATTATGTCATAGCCCACAAAAATAGACCCAAAATGGTTGGCTTTTATTGGATGAAATATTGTTTGTACTCGCCCACTCATAGTAAACTCTAGCCTGGGTCATTAGCTAGATCTGTGATAACTCAGTTGGAGATAGAGAACGAAACTACCTGTTTGAACATCTTGGACAGGCTGCATTGCAGAAAAGCGTGTCGATGGACGCCTTGATTATTAGTCACAGGTCGGACTGCAATAGGAAGACCTAGCTTAAGATCAGGTAGATATCAGCTAATCATGATGTCTGGATTAGCGGTCATAACTCTTCGCCCTTTCTGGTACATTTGAATTCTACTGTAAATGCGTGGCACATACAAAATGACGTAGGGTAATCCAGATATTTTAAAAAATGCAGGAAGGACAATGACTGCAATTTTTATTCAGCTGGCTACACAAACTTTAGACATTCGAATTTCTATGGTTTGTATATAAACATGTCCCCATGCTTTGTGTAATATGCTTGAACCTGAGGAAGGCAATTTGAGATACCAAATAAAAGTTGTTCAAAAACTTTAAAGGCCTACCACTAATACATTATGCATCCATAATTGTACCTTTTAAAGGGAATTAGCAGCGATAATGGAAGAGAATCGAAAAAATGTGGAAAGGCTTTTTTAAAAACTATAAATGAGGGATAAGTGAGTCCAATTCAGTTATTGCTTTAATGTTGAAACAAACCACAATAGTCGACAAAAAATAAGTATTTGAGGAAATTTTTCATCAGTCTCCCGCAAATAGACTTACAGCGACTGCATCTCAAAATCTGACACTAAACAGCTGAATGTAGTTTACACCAGTACAAAATAAACAAAGATCATAATATTTGTGTTTGAGGTCAACTGTATTGATCATGTGCCACAATATCACACCTGAAAATTATGTGATTTGCACCAGGAAAAAAGGGGGCTTTGTTGATCTGACGTCGGATTTTGATACGCACGTATAGAAATTACCGAATCAGATAAAAAAGTATCCTTGTCTTTAATCCACGGAATTCAAGCCAACCACTTCAGGTTATGTTGTATATCAATGCCAGTAACAAACAAAATTAAAAATGAATTTTGATGACTTTTTCGAGGGTGTTTTGGATTAGCAAATCGCTGCTAATCCCTTTAATTAATTTTTTACATAGACTTAAAAACCAAAACACAAATTAAATATTGATAATCTATAGTATTAAATGACGTCATGATGCTCACAATACTTTTAAAAGCATGGGTTGTTTTTCCGGCCAAAAGAGTGGTTCTTGCAAAAACCGCGGAAAAAGGTATAAAATACCTCTAAACTAAAAAACATTGGACCTTTATTCAGTAAAATGGCTTAAAATAATGACAATATACCACATTCAAAGAAAAATAATTTAAATTATAAATTAAATCCTCATGAAAAAAAATAAATAAGCCTGCGATTTAAAAACAAACTCAAAAAACTTGTGTGATTTAATCTTGTTACTGTGTGGTGATGGAAACGTTTAAATTGTTAAGCTGTTGTAGTATTGGAAAGGGTGTTCCCATGAACTACACACCCCCCTTATTGGTAATAGTCGGGACCAGGATGTTGTCTTCAACATAAGGAAAACACCCATTCTCAAAGGCGCCATGGCAAAGCCACCACATTGCGAATAGCAAGGATTAGAGCCCATATTTGACCGTTTCGATTGTAGGGTTGACAAACATTGACCCAGTCAGTCAAACCATGTGCAAATGTTTTCGCAGGTAGGCATACATGTATAGTTGCTTCAGGAATTTCATACTATTTTCATGACCATCACAATTTGACAGTTTTGACACAATCAAAACTATGTCAAAACAATATGACAGAAATTGGGACATCATTTGGCATTGTTTTGACATAATTGGACATAATGTCAAAAAGTGGTTCAAATGGTTTTATTTGACATGCATTTGATATGTCAAACTGGTCAAAACTGTATCAAATTATTGCAAAATTTGATAAAATTTTGACACAATCAAAACTATTGTCAAATCACAAAAAACAAAAATGATCAGAATTGGGACACCATTTGAACGTTTTGACATAATTTGAATATGTGTCAAAACTGTATCAAAGTTTCATTTGGACAGACATTTGATAGATGTAAAAACTATGTCAAATGTTTTTGACATAACTTTGATATATGCAAAAACTATATCAAAGTGTGTCAAAGGAACGGTCCCAATTCGGCCATTTTTATTTGACATAGTTTTGATTGTGTCAAAATTGTATCAACCAGTTTGACAAGGGTGACCCCACATGACCCTTGAAATGAAACTGAAAAAGAGTAACGCTGAAATTATACTGACATGATCATGAAAGTGATAGTTCAGTGGGATTGACAAGTTCAGTGGGATTAGTGGAAAATTACTTGGATATAATCACATGAAATGCACTAATCCCAATGAACTATTACAATTTCAGTGATCATTTCAGTGATAATTTTCGCTATTACTTTTCAGTGTTCATACAAATTCAAGTGATTTTTTTCAGTGATTTTATTTCATAGTGATAGGAAAAACGTGCTTTGATTTTTGTCGTGACACGACAGAAATACTAAAATCATCTTGTTACACAAAGATGGCGTATTCGGCTTATTCACTTCACGTGTGATCTAATACAATGGTAAGCATTCCAAATATAAAAAAAACCCTGGTTCAATAAAAAAAATGGGGGTGCCCCTTTTCTGGAAATGTCCTCAGTTACATCTCTTTAAATTGGGTCATCCCCCCCCCCCTTAAATTTAAAATATTCAAAATTCTGTAACTTCAGGTGGCATTGACCGATTTTGACCAATGACCCCTCATTTTACTTGTACTTTTTGGCTCTTTAACAAGGAATACAAATTCAACTAAAATAAGTCTTAATTTTCATGATTCTGCATACCAAATAGCAGATGCCAGGAATACAGGCTTGTATTGCATCCCTTCATTTTTTTTTCATTTTCAATCACTGTTTTGTGAACACACTTTAAATTTTGTTGACATGGCCTCTTTGTACAAGAATTGTATGGCAACCCAATCAAGATTGAATAGTATTGCGTTGTTTTGCATATTCTAGCTACGGATGTTAAATGAACTGCATTTATCCATTTCATCCTCAGCATGCTATGTCGGAACAATCTCCATCTACTAATCCATCACAGATGCCTTCAGGATAAGAAAAACAACAAATATGTAAGTATTTACAGGGTGACAATCGATGTAAAATATGTGGTGTGTGTACACTGTACAGGGTTGTAACTGTGCTGGTTGGTTCTGGTCTTTTCATCTGGCACTCGAAGTAATTCAAATCATTCTACATGCCTTTAAACCTCACTACTTAAAAACCATAATGAATTAAAGCAATATCCTGATATTAACACATGAAGTATAATTTTAAGCATTCAAATTAATCCTGTTTTTGTTAAAAACAATCTAAAAATTTCAATATTAAGAGACAATTTGCATTATTTAAATACAGGCACTATTGTTTGAAATCAGGACAACCCAATAGATGTCAAAAGGCTGGCTCTTCTGGAAGGGATTGACCCATGGACACACGCCTGATGACTAAATGGCATGTTTTTTTTTCTTTGCATTATTTCAGCCACTCATTGGACCCTTTCTTGGCACAATAAAGCACACCAAACAATACAAGAAAGAAGTAAGGCAGTTGTGGAGGCAGTTTTCAGCTCTCACGAGCTGAAAAACTGTACTCTATCAGGAACGTCAACCAAGTCAGAAAAGAATGCCCGAGTTGGGAAACTGAACCCAGCCAAGGTCAATGAGATTGTGGGTAAGTTCAGTAATAAATTTGTCATTTAATGAGTAAATATCCCTATTGCACCAAGCAAGATAAGTTTCCTTGTAGTTGATTAAAGAGTTACTGGTGTGACGGCAATTTTAAATTGCAACACATTGACTGCTGAAGTTTTGCCAAAATCTACTGAACACATTACTAAACTATCAGTTTCAAAGGAAAAGTTGCCTTAAAAAATGTTTCTCATAGCATGCCTGCCTGAACGATCGCCACCTTGTTCCTACAGAAAGAGTAAAAATGTGAAAGAAGTCTGTAACATACTGAAAATATCACCTGGTACAGTCTGAAAATGAACTAGCCTCCCAATTATAAAGTTCCCTCACTTTTGGCAATCTCCTTAAATCGGGGGGGGGGGGGATACAGGATTTGAAAAACGTCAAAATTACCGGGGGGCTGAAAGGCTAAACTTGTCCAATTAAAATGGGCTGATCCCTAGATCAGCGCCTGTAAAATGCAGCTAATTGTAGTGACTGAGTGGACTGAACCTACATGTAACTTTGGTGCTCATTCCAAACTTGAGCTGTTAATGTTATTTCTTTAATTGAAGTTTATTAACATGTTAATGTATTAATGTAAGGGTAAACAGAGAATAGTTCTCTTTTGTGTGTATCAAGTCAGAATTTTAAGTGAAGATATATTCAATTAATGCACGACATGTGCATCAAGGCATTTGCCATTTGCATATTTGAAATGCCGAATTTGACATGTATACAATTGTGACCAGTGTATTGGTAGTGCGTAATAATGCTTTTATACTGAAAAATTGTTCAAGACGGAACAGAAACAGGTGGATACATCGGTATTTAAAATATATAGCAAGTACCACTCTTCCCATCTCCCATGCCATTGCAGTAGAATACTACTCTCCGATTCTTGAGTATAGAGTGTTCTCACACTCATGCTCTGTGTGTCAATGTAGAATGTCACGGTTTACTTGATCATTTTGGGTGAAGGGTTTTCAAATAAATACTCTTGTTTAAAAGTTTAAGCCCAATTGCAATTGAAAGTTTAAGCCCAATTGCAATTGAACTTGCTCATGGAGTGTTCCTGCTTTGAACAAAAAGGCAAATGAACTGGCTCAGATGGCCCACGCCGACTTCTCAAAAGCTTTGCCTGCGACAGAGAAAAAGGTCTACAACTTTTCAAGCTTGTTGATCAGTCTATGAACAAGATGAAGCAAAAAACTATCCCTTCTAGTTAGACACACAATAAAGCCCATAAAATGACACAAAATAGGAAGTTCTGAATTAAGAATATTAAAAGGCATAATAAGGACAAAAATTAGTCCACAAGATGCCATTTAAATTCCAAAATAATTAAAAAATCTAATAAGTCCAAAAACTAAAGAACTTAGCTGATTTGAAGGTTTGTCATAAATTTAGCAAACAACATTTTTTTCTGATGCAGAATATTCTGTATTAAGAATTTTGTCAACATCTCAAAGACTCAAAAAGTATCTGAGCATGCAGGTATAACTCCACAGTGGCTTCAGCATGGAACTCCGCTTTCTGGTTATGAACCTCTGGAGGAATTTCACCATACTTACTGAGACGTCATGGAGATACGATCATGATTCTCCATGAACCTTTGGAGGAAGAAAAGCGAGAGAAAGCTAGCATACAACAGCAGTTAGTAGAGGCTGAAACTGCATGCAGCACTGCTCTCCAAAAGGCTTTGGAAGCAGAGGATTCTTGAAAAACCAGTGAAGCATCCTTGGAAAGATTGGAAAAAGAACACAAGAAAGAATGCTCAAAATATGAGTTAAAAAGAAGCAGGAGAACTAAGTGAAAAACTTGAAAAGCAAATATGGTTGCAGCAAGCAACAAATGTGGTCCGGCGTTTAGCAACCCGTGAAAGAGATCTAGCCAAAGAGCAGGAAAAGAATTTCAAGCTTGAGAAGGAAGTGAGTGATCTAAACTGTGTTGTCACTGAATTGAGAAGGATCAAGAAAAACAGGACGCAACAAGATACAATGTTGTGAAGCGCACTGAAATAGAAAACTAGACACCCAGAATGTTGAACTCAAGCAAACACTCAAAGAGTTGGAAAAGGAAAATTACATACTTTGTAGCCAACTAGATGAAATAATGGGCAACAAAGAAATACAATCTTACGAGGATGGTATGTACACCAGTGATATAAGAGTGGTCTGCTAGGAACTACTATATCAAGAGTTGGATCAAGATGTGTTTCCGATATCATTCGTCTGATGTTAAAATGCATAGCAGGACTATACTGTGGCAGACTACCCAAACCTACCTGCATCTGATACATGGAATTCGAGCAGGCCTTACTGTCAAAACATGTTGCTAAGGAAGCAATAGACAAAAGTGACAATCCTGTTACATTACAGACTGATGGAACATCTAAAAAGCATGCGCTGTTTGTGACTATGTTGGCAAGCACTGATACAGTAACATATGGAATTGGACTAAACTCATGATCCAAAGGTTGTGGGTTCGAGCCCCGCTGTGGCCAATGTGTTGTGCACTTGGGCAAGGCGCTTTACCTCACTTGCTTCATCGACCCAAGCGATATTCGGGTAGCTGTTATGGGGGATATTACAATCTAAGTGCTGATAGGCATGTGCGCTTGGCCGGCTGCCGGCATAGGTGAAGCGAAATGATTGTGACGATTTCCTGAAGGCAGGGTAATAATAATAGGCAACAGCGCTTTGTATCCTGTGGAAAAGGCGCTATATAAATGTCGGTATTATTATTATTATTATTAATCGAAGTAGAGACTGAAAATTCTGATATCCTCCTTCAAGAAACCATAAGTAAGATGAAGGAATTAATGACAATTGACGACTTAACTGTTGATGAGAAAAGAGTCCATGAAATGCTGTTAAAAATCAAGAACACTGACTTATAGATGCATCGTGAACAAGAAATTTGTTGAACTACTTGAAGAATGGCATAAGACAATGCTTCCAAAAGCAAGTGAAAACTGGGACAAACTGAATGATGAACTGAAGGAAAACATTACCATAGTTAATGATCTATACTGTGGAAAGCATGTGGTGCTTACTTACAAGAATATGCAGGAGCAGCACTGACTGGGAATCAGTTGAGTCAAGTGGGGGGGGGGATGATTGGAAGAGAAAAACATCCTCTTTGGCACAGAAAGGAATCAGTCACATTTTTAGCAATACGGACTGTCTGTGAAGCATTTGGTTCAGATGCCAGTGCATGAGCTGGATGCCTTATTAAATTTAATGATTATCTAGAGGAAATAGGAGATAGAAGCAGATTGACGGCATATCATGGAAATCGATTCAATGTGCCTATCATCATCACAGTGGATACATCAATTCTAGTCACAAAATGCTTCCACCAAACAAGCAAAAGAACCAACTCATAAGATCAGTCATGTTCGATTTAGAAGATTGTTGTCAGTGGTATCCGAGCTATGGGAATAATAAACTCGCACATTACAGTACCTCTGACGCGAATGCTAGATAAGCATGAGATAACCATCATGGATACTGCCAAGTATTATACCTGCCTGCATGAATGTGTTTGCACATGGATGACAAATCAAAAAGATCTCCTTGATGCAGCCTTGTATGCTGATGTCGATGAAGAGACAGGGTTCAACACCAAGCAGGCAGTAAGCATCATACTGCATAATCTGTTCGTATGCATTACCAGGCAACTCGAAGATCATTTACCAGGTGGGAAATATCATAAGCCACAAGAACATCTCATCAAGGAGACACATACCTGCCTCAAAGATAATATTGTAGCTGAATGTGTCTTTGCAGGGTTGGATTACCTCAAACGCACTTGCCATTAGAGGAATCTTGCTGTGGAAAATTAACAAAACATCCACGTTCCTAAATTAATGTTCCCCAAAGAAGAGATGAGCTTGTAAAGAAGGCCATCAAAAGTCGCAAGAATGTGGTCAAGTTGTATCACGACAAACTTAAAACAATACGGCAGAACTGCCGTGAAGCTGTTGAATCAAGAATGAAGGAAAAAGCAGCTAAGGAGCGCTTACTGGTTTCACAAACTGTTTCCAACACAGAAATTGTACTTAAAAAGTGTGGATTTATATGTAAAACCCTAGAGGATGTTGACAAGCTCATTCAAATGCAAAAAGATGAGTCACCAAGGAGAGATGCTATTCTCTCTCAAATAAAGTACTACAAATGTGTGAACCATGGGCTCATTATTTTTTGTTACATCGGGAGGAACCCCAATATCTACATCACAGTTGGCTTCAAATTTAAAAGAAATTCTACATCAGTATAATGCAGGTAAATCTTCCACATGTAGCAGTGAAGCAGGCAGCATGTCATCGGTTTCGAAAGTGAAGGGTCGTTAAATATCAAATCATTTAGTTTTTAAAAGCACCAAAACGTACACTATTAATATTCTTCCTTGGAACAATCAAGCTCAGCAACTTGCATAGACCAACTTCAGTAATTATATGCAATAGCAGCGAAACGGATATCACAAACCATTGAGCAGTATCATCATGCTGTTGGTTCTAATTGCAAAATCCCTTCTTTTCCGACACACTTGTCTTGCTTACCTCTGATTTACCTCTCACAATTTTTTAACCATAAAACCTCCTAATTTCGTAAATGCTAAATATTGTATCATTACATTCCAGAACCTACAAATAACACAGGGAAATTTCATGGCATCTATTAATTATCATGCTGTTGGTTCTAATTGCAAAATCCCTTCTTTTCCGACACACTTGTCTTGCTTACCTCTGATTTACCTCTCACAATTTTTTAACCATAAAACCTCCTAATTTCGTAAATGCTAAATATTGTAATCATTACATTCCAGAACCTACAAATAACACAGGGAAATTTCATGGCATCTATTAATTATCATGCTGTTGGTTCTAATTGCAAAATCCCTTCTTTTCCGACACACTTGTCTTGCTTACCTCTGATTTACCTCTCACAATTTTTTAACCATAAAACCTCCTAATTTCGTAAATGCTAAATATTGTAATCATTACATTCCAGAACCTACAAATAACACAGGGAAATTTCATGGCATCTATTAATTATCATGTGTGACAGACTTTGAAATTAAGTTTGCCTGATGTGCATACAGAACATGCATTATTTTCAATTCCTTATATTTTTGTAAAGCTACAAGCTTTTGCAAGGTCAAGAAATATTGCAATGTACATACTTTTCACCACTTATATCTAGTTAGAAAACATAAAACCAAGAATTTCTCTTTTCTTTTCTATCCTCTCTCTTTTTTACCTTCCTTCCTCACCAAAACAACTTGGATGTTGAGTAATGAAAAATAGGGTAGGGAAATTTCAGAAATATTGCAATGTACATTTTTTCACCACTTATCTCTAGTTAGAAAATAACATAAGAACTTCGCTTCTCTCTCCCATCCCTCTCTTTTTCACCTCCCTTCCTCCCCAGAACTTGGATGTTGAATATGCAGTGATGAAAGAGGATAGGAAAATTGGAGAGGAGACTTGAACAGTTCGAAAACTATACCAAAAGGCAGTTCCAGGGACTAAAAGTGAATATGGGAGGCAAGTTGTATAATTCAAAATGAACAACCCATAAACCATCAATAACAAAATATCTGGTTTTAGACCCCTCAGGGGTGTAAACCTTTTTGGTGCTGCCAGTTAACAAAAAATGGTGTGTAACGTAATAGAAAATGAAAAATTATCAAAATAACGGTCAGTTGATGTATTGCACCCAATCTGCCCAAGGAATTGTTCGCAATTGCCATGCATTAAGTCAAATAATAAGAAAACATTTTCATATTAAAATGATATATAGATGATATATAGTGTCAGCTAGTGCTATATATATATCATACTGGTTTAGACCCCTATCAATTTACTCCATGAGGGGTTTAAACAAGATGATATATATAGCGAGTCAGAAAATGCTATTCTATATTATATCATCCTGGTTTAGACCCCTATTGATTTACTCCACGAGGGGTTTAAAACAGGATGACATATAGCGAGTTGGCTAGTGCTATTCTATATTATATCATCCTGGTTTAGATCCCTATTGCTTTACTCCATCACCTTAAAAAGTATATATACATAGTGCTAGTTCCTGTTGTTGATGAACGTATTATGTTATTTTTTTTTGTTTAATTCCGTCATTTATCAAGTATTACAATAGGATCAAAACTAGCAAAAGTATAGGGTCTTAAAACAGACGAATATATCATCCTGTTTTTAAACCCCTATTGAAAATTTGACCCTTCTTTCTCCGTAGCCCCCTAAGAACTAAACCCCCTTTTCTTTGCTTCGCCTCCCCCAAACCGCTCAGCAAGCTGAGCCTGCGCCCCTTTCTGGGGGATTCTCCCCAGATAGGTGTTCACATTTAGTTTGATGCTAATGATGGTTTCGTCAACTCTGTTACTATATATATCATCCTGGTTTAGACCCCTATTAATTTAATTCATGAGGGGTTTAAAACAAGATGATATATAGCGAGTCGTCTGGTGCTATCATCCTGGTTTAGACCACTATTAAATTACTCCATGATGCATGAGGGGTTTAACACAAGATCATATATAGCAAGTCCATATTATATCATCCTGGTTTAGACCCTTATTGATTTACTCCATGAGGGGTTTAACCCTAAAAGGCCCAGGGGGGATCTGCCCCCCCTCGAAATTTTTTGTCGTACCTCACCTAATTGTTATTTTTTCAAGCCGAGACTACGACTTTTTTCCTTACGCGCGATTTAAGACCATTTTGAACAAAATCGGACCTACGGTTATGACGCGGCGTTGCGTAATCGCGCACTGCGTGCGAAGAAAAGCTAATTCCTATTGAAATTACATGGAACAACAGAAATCCAGTTTTTTGTGCTAAGGATACAGTTACACTATGTTTTATCTTATTTGATTTATTTGTAGTAAGAGCATGTGTGCACATACTTTGACATACCTCATGGCCAAAAAATCCATCTTTTGCTTGAAAAAAATGGCAAAAAACAATGAATTTTGAGATTTTTTAGATTTTTCTCATTTTTGCATGACGTCATGTTTGACGTCATGTTTGACGTCACTGTGACAGTGACGTCATACAAGGTATGTTTGTATTTTTTTGGTATCAAGGACTGGGGCGGGGCATAGCTATCCCATTGGTACCACACATAGGATAGTTCTCAATCCATTTCCGGGATCATGGGGGGGGGAGATCTGCCAACCGTTATTGACACGAAACAACTTACTATGTGTTTGGATAGAGTTAGGTTTATTCCGTCCAAATACTAAATTTTTGCCGCAACATAAAATTTAATTTTATGGAGCACTTGTAACTGATTTCAATTGTGGTTCTATTATGTGGTTGTGTTAATGTACACTATGGACATGTTATTTGTTTTTATAAAAAAAATCCTATGGAAATTGAAACTTCATGAAAGGGGGGGGGGGGTATGAGGCAACATGATCACCCATCACCAACGTGAATGACCATCAAAAAAGTAATACACCGAAGTGCTCATATAACCTACCTTTTTATTAAAGGGCAATATTAGCACATTTTTTGAAGAGCGCCCCCAATTTCAAAATTTGATATGTTTTGCAGGAGTATGTTGGGAAGTGTCTCGAAAAAACTATACCTGCAAAACGAGAATGCTAAAAAATGTGTATTATTCATAAGATAAGCAGCGATTTTGTAATTAAATTGGGATCCCAGATATGGACTTAACGGCGGAGGCTGGAAATGCCCTACGTTTATGTCAGCCCATGATGAAATATGCCCCCTCAAGATAACCTTAACTTGACTTGACCTGAACAAATAAAACAACAAAGTTTCACACTCTAATTACCCCAAACCCTACTGCCTGACATGTTAAATAGGACAGTGGGCCACGCTCTAATTGACTCCAAACAAAGGCTCGGATTTGGCCAAAATGACTGTAATTTTGATCGATGTGTTGATTTACTGTATTTAATTTTTTTTAAGGCCGAGTACTTACTCTCTCTCTACAGGGAAAATGGCCCGTTGATTCTATGCAATGTATGCATTGGGGGTGCTGTCATGTGTGCTGATATATCACCAGGACGCTGAGTAAAACCCTTGCAATTAATACTGGCAGACTGTCAATATCTAGATCTCCTGAGAACAACTGACATTAAGGTACCAGTCGCATGATAGTGAGGAAATAAGAGTTTCCTGACGGTGCATTTGCACATGGTAGTATAGGCAGCTTAATTAGAGTGTGAACCTACATGAAGATTTAACACCTCTATTACCCCAACCCTACTGCTAGACATTGTTAAAATTAGTGACAGGGGGCCACAGGTCTCTAAGTTGACTACAAAAAAAGGCTCGGATTTGGCCAAATTGACTGTAATTTTGATCTAGATGTACCTTTCTAGGGTTTACCTAAAGGTGCATGTGTAAATCCGAAGTGTGATTACTTTATTTAAGTTTTTAAGGCTTGAGTACTTATCCCTCTCTACAGGGAAAATGGCCCGTGATTCTATGCAGTTTATGCATTTTCCGGGGGTGCTGTCATAGTGTGGGGGGGTGCTGAATATCACCAGGGGCGCTGGTCAACCCTTGCAATCCATGCTGGCAGACGTCACTACTAGATATTCTGAAGAACAACTGAATTAAGGTACCAGTCGCATGATAGTGAGGAAATAAGAGTTTCCTGACGGTGCTTTTGTACATGGTAGTATAAGCAGTTTAATAGAGGTGTGAAACCTAAAGGAGGGCGTCGTAGATATGTTCATGGTGCTATTTCCCTCCCCTATTTCACATTTGGAGGCCGTTTCCAGCAGCCGTCTTGAATTATTATCGGGATCCCGATATTAATATTCAATTACAAAATTCCTTCGTTTGTGACAAGACATTTCGAGCTTAACAATCACAGGTATAGTTACTATCCCGTTACCAATGTAACAGTGTAAGAATCACAAACTTTTGAAAAATTGAGGGCGCTCTCAAAAAAATGGTGCTTAATATTGCTTTAAAGCACCATGGGGGTATCTTCTTGGTCTGTATTTTGTTTTGTTTTCTCTTTCTCTCGTCCAATTTGCCTCTATTCTCAAGTCTGCTCCTTATGCAGGCCACCAATTAAACCTTACCCTCCCACAATTTTTGATAAATGGCTTGACAGTGGAAGATTGATTGAAAAATACAGACAAATTCATCATAACCAGCTGACAAGATGGATAGATGGCGTGAAGATATACACCTTCACAACTTATGCAACTTCAAGATGCTGAAATTGTAGACCCAGATGCTACGGGCATTCCAGAAATATCTGAAATAAGGGATAATGAGCCCACACCAGGCCTTCTTTCAGAAACTACACAACCTACACCACTATCAACATCAACCCCTACTCCCAAGTTCTGCACCAAGCTATATGACTAAATTCTCAATCCCTAGTTTCCAACTTTCAGCAGGGGATTCTTCACCACCGCAGCAGGAAGCCACAGAATCTGAACCCAAAGTGTCAACTGTATCCTCTACAACTCCGGAAAGCAGTGACGCAGGGCCTAGTGTGCGAGTCAAAACCAAACGCACTGCTGTAACAAAAAAAAACAGTCAACAGTGAAAACCAAAGCACAGTCAACCACTACAGCTTCCCCTGCAGTAACACGTTCACGAACAAGACGTAGGACTTCTAAATCAAAACTAACCTTCCCAAAAGGATTTGAGCCATTATCTAATACTGACTCAGATTTTGACGTCCCTCAAATGAAACCAAGGCTTCCCAAAAAACAGCATATGGAAAAGATGATTTCTATTACTATTAAATAGTTATTTTCATCTCAAACATGTTTTCCTGATTAAACCTGCAAAAATGATAAAAAGGATAAAGTTAAAAAATACAATAGTTAAATATAAAAAAATCACAATGTTCACATAAAGCTACGGCAAACACAACAAGTTAAATGACCAAGAATTAAATAAATGATCTTATGTCTTTAGAAATTATTTGGTGGTGGTGGTGGTGGGGGTGGGTGTTGGCGGCGGCCGGTGGTTGGCGGTGGTGATGCAGGTGGCAGTGGTGGTGGAGGTGATGGGTGAGTGTTTGGGGTGTTGTTGAGGGGTGTGGTGTTGGGGGGGGCGAGGTTGAGGGTTGGGGGTAGTGGCGAGGGGGGGGGGTGGTGGTGGTATGGGTGGTGATGATGATTAGTACTAGTAGTTATCTGACGTTTGAAATAATTGATATGAGAAGATGGTGATGGTAGTGGAGGCGATGGCGGTGGGGGGGGGTTTGTGATGGTGATGATGACAATGACGATGGTGATGGAGGTGGGGGTGGGGAGGGAGAGATGGGGGTGGGGCGGATGTGATGGGGTGGTAATTGTGATTTAAAGTTGAAACCATTTTGAATTGACTTCTCAATAAATATACTATAAAATTAGAACATAACAATAGTAGCTAAAGGCACTATCAGTGATTTGCTAAATCAGAAAATCGAAAAAAATCATCAATAATCAGATTTGTGTATATCTGTAACAAATATAGGTGTCCTAACATCCCCTACAAATAATAGGACCAGAAGCAACCTATTAAGGACAAAATCGGATATTTTAATCATTAGTGTCCGAACGGACACTATTACTACAACACGTAAGTGAATGGAGATTCGTATCTTTGAACACTGCCGTTTTTTCCCTTTCTGTCAATTCTTCAGTTGGAAAAAGTAACATATGAGAATTCTACAGGCTTTTCCTTCACTTTCAAGCTATTCCTGCCAATTTCAAATATTTTGACTCTTTTTGATAAATCACTGATAGTGTCTTAATAGTCAGTGGTAGTACTTACTAAGTAGAGAAATTCCGATGAAGTGTTTTTTTTATTCAGATTTAAAACAGTCAAGGATCTCCTCTGCACGTGTGTGTGGATATAGAACTGAGCAAATCAAAGCATAACAAGAATGAAATGAACCTATCAATGACTATTATGTAAAGCAAAACGTGTCATGCGTATGTCACTTCAATGTACTTAAACACGCATGTGGAAAGCAATGGAAGGGAGGTGACATCGTAATCGAAACATTGCCGAAAAGTGGGCTGTAATTTAAGATATTACAGGACCTGCTCGTTTGTGGCCATTTCGCATTCGATTCTTTTGGACACCTAATTTGTTTCATTTTAATGGTTTGAATCCTGATTTTTTTTTTAGAGTGGGCAGTTTTACTTCATTTATGTAGAAATCATTCTTTGTACATTCATTTTCAAAATTTATTTAGATTATTTGAGTCAGGTCGAAATTATAATTTATATGCCTTCAACGTGACGCACAACCGATACGAGTATCTAGATGGGCGTGTGAGAGGGTACATTCCATGACATGTGCGAAACGTGCAACAGTGAGGTGAGTCTCTTGGTCTTTTCTATCAGGAATGAATACAGTATTGTGGTAACCTCATAAAACCTCATAAAATTGACTTGCTCACCTTACCGGCTTCTTGGGAAGTTTATCATTATTTTAGGTGTAGAATAAAGTTTGAAATAGTCTGAAATAAAAAAAAATTCAAGTACCTTTTTAACCCATATCGTCCTTTTCACTGTGTCCACGTCGCCATTTTTTCCCTCTAGGTGAGAATCCAATTTGGGTGTAATTCATTCGTAGTGTAGGGGAGAGAGTATGACACGTATCATAACATATAATTCACACCGCACGCAATAATAATACTGGCACAATACGTTATTCTTTCCTTTTATTATGCAAAAAGGCCCACTATGCATATTCCTCGGTAGGCCATTATACTTCATAACAAAGTTGTACGATACGGTTATTTACTCCGCATAAAACAACACTTAAAAGGGATATTTTGTGATCCACAACCTTGTCTTTCCTAACATACCTTTCCAAAAGTTATATTTTTACATCATTTTGAACTAAAAGCATAAGTATAATTTGTATGCTAAATCTTACGTGCATATTCGTGCAGCGGCTATATACCAGCACTAGCTAATTCAATATGTTTTAAACTCCTGTGATGGAGTAAATCAATAGGCGTCTAAACCAGGATGATATATATATATATATATAGCAATAGCTGACTTGCTATATATCATCTTGTTTTAAACCCCTCATGAATTTAAATTAAATAGGGTTCTAAACAGGAGATATATCTAGTAACAGAGTTGACGAAACCTCATAGCATCAAAGATAAAGTGTGAACCCCTATCGGGGGGAAGACCAGAAAGGGGGCAGGCTAGCTTACTGAGCGGGTTTTGGGGGGAGGCGAGCAAAGGGGGGTTTAGTTCTTAGGGGGGGGGCTATGGAGAAAGAAGGGTAAAATTTTCAATAGGGGTTTTTTTAAAAACAGGATGATAATATATCATCGTGGTTTTAGACCCCTATAATTTCACTAATTTGGGATTCGATACTGTAATACTTGATAAATGACGGAATAAAATAAAGCAAAAAAAATCAACATAAGACGTTCATCAAACGACAGAGACTAGAATATGTATAAATAATATGTTTTAATCGTCCGGTGATGGAGTAAATTAATAGGGTCTAAACCAGGATCATATATATAGAATAAACACTAGCTGACTCGCTATATATCATCGTGTTTTAAACCCCCGCATGGAGGAAGAAAATCAATAGGGGTCTAAACCAGGATGATATAACATAGAATAGCAGTAGCTGACTCACTATATATCATCTTGTTTTAAACCGCTCATGGAGTAAATTAATAGGGTCTAAACCAGGATGATATATATAGTAACAGAGTTGACGAAACCATCATTAGCATCAAACTAAATGTGAACACCTAATTGCACATTTTGTTTGTTACTTTATTCAATAGACTATCATATACGCGTGTACCTTATCTCTGAAAATGGGCGCATACGTATATTGCGGATTGGGCAGATTACATCACAAATTGACCATTCTAAAATGAGCAACGGACCTGGCAACAGGTTTCAAAGAAAAACCCCGAGGGGTTTAAACCCAGATATTGGGCGAAAATTGTAGGGACAATTGAACAGTTTCAAATATAGACTAGACCAAAGGCCTTTGCCGGGACTAAAAGTGAATATGGGAGGTAAGTTTGTATAATTCAAATGAACAACCCATAAACCATCAATACAAATATTTAAACAAAGATACCTTTTACTAATAATTAATTTTGCATAAAAAAAATAAAAAAAATCTACATTCCAATTACAATCTAAGCCGCTGGATAAAACAATGTGGGACCCACATTTTTTATCCACATTGTTTTAATGTGGGGTTAGAGGGTCTAAACTTATTTTTAGTAAACCTTGTTTCTAAAATTGGCACTATTCCCCTTGACAAACCTGTTTTACCCTTATCATTATTATGGAGCCAAATTGTACATCACCTTCCTGAAATTCTCTAGCATCAAAAGAAGCGCATGGACCTATGGCCTTGGCTCAAAGTCTTATTTTTTGCACAACTTCAATTTGTGGAAAAGCTGCACGAGAGACTCGTACCACTGAGTGTCAAGATCATTGACATTTAAGGGTGCACAGTGCAAATTTCTGATTTTGTAAAGTCAAGTTCATATGAAACCTTATCAAAGAAGCACAAGAAGCTGGGGCTGGGAGTTGAATACTTTCCTGGGTAAAAGTGTCTAGCAGAAAACAGGATGGGAAGTTAGCACAAACAACTGTATATCCACCAGCAGTGAAAGACCTACCAGGCAGAGGCCGCATCACAACGAATCTTGTTCAAAATTGTTGGAACACGGTCAGATTTGGTCCCTCCCCCCCTCGAGTGCGTAGCGTCGCGTGAAACTAAATGGGAACTCAAGTTCGCCGACACACTTGAAGCAATCTCGCACCATATTTTTTTCATTCAAACACTGATAAGTGAGGGGATGGGGAGGGGAAAGAAAGTTATAGTTACATTGCCGTTCAAGCCTATTATCTCTTTCATAACTGCCAATATTAACAAGTGTTCCAAGGACTTTGTGAACAGAGTTTTTAGTTTAGGAGTTTGGGCTTTCTCTTGGAGTGGTTTTCCAGCTTTGTACTACCCTCTCTTTTGCTTTCCATTCTAAGGAACGGCATGTTGTTCTCGTCACCTTGCCTGAATGTGTCCTAGCCTCACAAGTAGTTAATGCATGGGTTCCACATACTTCATGAAAATAAAACATTTACAACATGCCATGACAGTTACTGCCAACTGAAGAGGGAGGGTTCCTGGGATTAAAACGCTCAAAACGCACCACCCCATCCCAATTGTGGCAGTTGTCACCGGTGCACCGGGGTGGGGGGCGGGGGGGGTGGCGTGAGGAACCCATCTGCTCCTCGACTTTGGGATTTCCAACGTAATTTGTGGAACTCTACGTGCATTTACTATGGCATCTCTGTCCCTTGACATTAAAAATCATCTCTTAAAACCTTTGTTTTTCAAGAGCTTAGTAATATCATGATAAAAAATTTAAGAAAAAAATCTTGACTTCAAATCCGTCGGGGTTGGTAGTTTGATCACCCCGCTGCCAATAGTGTAATTTTCAATAACATCCTTTAACTTAATATCGTGCCTAGGCCTAGTCTTTATTCAAGTCTGTGTGTAATAACCGTTCGATATGCGTGACGCCCACCTATGGGCCGTAGTCTTTGAAAACTAGCACCCGGAAATTGATGCCGTTTTGAATTTGCTGTTGCTGTTAGGTTGGCATGTCCTACCCCCCCCTTAGTTTGCACGGCTGGAAAGAATGGATTACAGGGTGTATAATAATAACCTGGGCTTGTTATCATTGAATTAACAGCACCAATACGGTGCACTCAAAAACATTGATCAGATCAAGCCTGGATGCTGCCACCCGCACATAGGTGTTGAACCCTCGTCTTACCAAGCCTTTTTTGTAACACGATTAACCCCTTGAGAATATTTATATAAATCACCTGATGCTTATGATTTTGATCCTAGTGGATACGCTAATGGTCCTCATCTTTCCTTGCTACAAAAAAGTACCAACATACCTAGTATGGATCACAATGACGTCATCAAAGTAACGCGAGTCGGGCTGAAATTGGCATTTTTCTACGAAAATAGGCGAAAATCCAATTTGCGCGCTAAAAAGGGTAGGAATATCGGCTTTTCATGCGTTTTCAGCTCTAGAATGGATAGCAAATGACCATTTTACATAAACAGAGTATTAGCAGAGCCATACTGTTGCAATAATATTTTTCCAAAAAATGCACCATAAAAGATCCTCAGATGGCAACCACCCCACCCCCGCCCCCTTCACCCTTCTACTTTGAACGGCATCCCTTAAACCCCTTTGAAGTGCTACCTTCACATTTTTCGCTAAAATGAACCAGAAAGGATGAGAGAATGATGAACTGATGCTTTTTTATGTGAGCTTTGCATTTTAGTGCACTGGAGCTAGGTTCACTATGGGGGGTAGGTACCCCCACCCCCACCCCACACCCCCCAGGCTATTCATTCAGACAAAGCAAATGGGCATTTTAACACAAGAAAACACAAGCGGGAGAGTTACCAATGGCATCACTGTTTGACCGGTCGTGACCTTTGTGGTTTTTAACATCAATGAGTCACAGTCTGTGATAGTCATGTAGTAGGCACTTTTGTTATTATACAGATCTTGCTAAGAGTAATCACTTGCAAAATGTTTTGCAATTTTCACCATATAGAAATCAAAAGAAGGTATAGACCATATGGATGTAGGCCTTCAACAAAAAGCTGGACGAATAACACTACCAATGTCTCCCCAAGCCAGTGCATGGAACACTGTATTCATACCCACATCCATACATGCACCACATCCTGCTTCCGAAAGGAGCACATTGGGGATGCTATTTCAATAAACCATCTCCCTTTTGGTCTTCATCATGGATTGTAGTCTTATAGGGACGTGGTAGTACTGAGAAGGGACCAGTAGTAGATCCGGCATTCAGAAAGGAGTGGTGAAGCAGAGAAGAATCAACACGAGATAAAACGACAATGAAGTTAAGTTTTATTTTACATACTTAATATGCAGATCAAAGTGGGTAGAGACATGGAATAAACCAAAAAAATGAAAAGGGGATTTGACTGGATTTAAAACAGGCCAGCGATTTTCTTCACAGAGATAATTGAGGGTTTTATCACCTAAAAAAATTGGGGAAGCCCAAGCTCAAAACTCTTCCAGAGGGTTTGGGCGTTGTCATGCTGTGTGGACAGCTTTGGGGAATAGCGAGCAGAGGCAAACTCGCAAGGTTATTTTGTTGACAAATTCCTGTGTTTAAAATCACACGCAAATGGCCACGATTCTAGTATGTTGACGTTATCTTAGATTTAAGTGTGTCTGGAGCAAGGAGATTCAAAGGTAAAGCTATTTTCGAACTGTAAAGGTATTATCAAAGCAATTTATTACGAAATCCTTGATGAACAAAGTTGATCGGCAAGGACGATTAACCTCAGTATCGATTATATTTTGTTATTATTTTGATAAAACTGACTATGAGTAAAAAGATAGTTATAGGAAATAATGAGGCATTTGGGGGTCATTACAAGCATGTAGGGGGTTTTACCTGTACAATAAATTCTCATACGGATTCCATGAACGAGTTAGTTATTTTTTTAAAATGCTGATTGTGTGTGGCGTTGTGTGTGTGTTTTTGTTTTGTTTGTTTATTGATTGACGATTGATTTATATTCATGTCTGCCACTCAGACGCGGTCAGGGAAATGCGGGCCATGAAACGCCCAATGGATTTCAACCATCGATGACAAGCACTCTTCTAGCAGAGCATGCAGAATTGACCGAATTGAGGACTGATTAGGCTCTAACATTGATTAAAAAATATCCATTTCTCCTTGTTAAATTTCCTTTTGTTCACATCACTTGCAGGGTATCCAATTATTAAAGATTTTTTTTTTAGATTTTTTTCCTGAATAGCAAATCACTACATTGGTTTTCATCCAGAGCTGTTGATATGGTAATCTGGAAATTAAAATTTTAGAGCAACAACACATGGAGTTCGTCTCGCGATTCATTTTTCTCCCTTCTGCGCAACCCCGCTACCCCGGTTTTTTCCTAGAGTAAATGCATGGGTTAATGCACTCTTCGCTGGCAGGTCAAACACATAACCTGCACATTTGGTCGTACGTAAGACAGATTTTCCCATTATTCATTGCGAATCAGCTGATCATAGCCGCCATATTTGTTTCATCTGTTTCATTTTGCCACACGGAAAAAATTCAATATCATATTTCGCTTGTAAACATCGTAAATTTTTCAATTTTTTAAATAGGAATTCCGTTCAAATGGTATCGTATGAATTTGTTGTGTATGCCAGTCTAAGAAAAGGGAAGTCCCGCTTCGAAGCAATAAGCGTCCATGAGCACAATTAAGAGTTGGTTTCAGGCCCTAGCGCTTGAAGGCAGAGTGGGTTATTATTTGTGGTACCTGCAAAAACGCTGTTTTCACTTACAGGAAAAACAGAGATCTGCATGCATTGACGGATTCCCTTTACAGCACCTGGTGGATTGGATTTTCCCGACAACAGGTCGGTGCACAACCGAAATAAAATCACAACAGATATCATCATACTCCGAACTGAATATATAACGTTATAAACAGTCTTGATGGCACTGCTAGTATAGTAGTATAGTGATGATGCCAACTTCAGTTTTACATTTATGAGTTAACACATATGCAGCCCAATGCATGTCATATTTCATCACAGTAATCAACCAGGCTCTCAGAATTTTTGCCAAGTTTAGACTCTAGTACATTTAGTCCGCTTGCCCAGTCACGCCACAACTTGGGCTCAGCCTCGGACTCCCAATCATCTACACCCGTTTCTGCTTCTGCTTGGACTCGCGAGCCCCAGGAAGAATCTGTTGGAGCGAAGAAGAAGTCGCCAAAAAGACTTTGCAAGCACAAGTAAGTGTTCACTTCTAATTTCAATAAGCTTATTAATAAATTTTCTCAAATTGTGGTGTGACTTTTTACTGTTTTGAGGCCAATTTCTATGTTCAGCCTCTGGTCAAATAAATTACTATTTTATCAATACACGGCTGACAAACTACATTAGGTGATGTTTTTTGTATAACTGCTGGGCAAGCAGGGCCGCTTATCACACAACCCTGTGCTTTCCCAGAAAGTGGAAAAGGAGTCAAATTCATCACCATTGAGGTCATGTTTTTTCAACCAGTTAATACACAATTGACATCACACTTCGCGATAAGGTATTATTAATACTTTGTTATGCAATCGTAATAACGTTAAGTTGGGATGCATAATTATGTTTTGTATGATTATGGCAGCTTCAATGCTTTTCTTGTGCAATGCACATGCTCTGCAGGAGAGTGTATTCAGGAGATCGCTGAATCCTTAATTCATACAAGTCGTAAAAGATGCACAAATATTATCATTTTACTCCACTCGGCGGAGGTATTATGCTGTGATGGCCTTGCCGACAACCTGTGCTGTCAAACCAAACAACTATGAGCTACCCATAGATCCTATGATGCCGTTTTTGTGCGCCTTGAGAATTTGCCACGGGGGATTCCTACAGTAGCACATGTCCACCATGGGGTGAGTGTAATCAAGTGTTTGTCAGATCATTCACAAGGTAGGCCGAAGATTCAGCTGATTAAACCTTATCAATTTCCCCTCATCACTAGTCAGCTCTTAGAACTCCGTATCCACACCCATATCCTTCCACACATCCCTGATTTCCCAGAAGCGATGTTGTCAACTTCATCACTCATTAAGGCATGTTTTCACCTATTACACCTTGACATTACTCTTGAGGATGGTATAGTCACTGGGGGAAATGTAATTGATTTTTGGTTAGTTTTTTTTTTTCACTATATAACAATTTTGCAAGCCAAGGTTTTTCCAACACAGAATTTTTATGGAGAATCTGAATATGGGTGTCATTTTTTAAAATGTGTTCTTGGGTGTTTTATAAGGGGGAAAATTTGGTACAGGGGATAAACACCAAAAATTTTAAATTGTTTTAAAACATATACCCATCTGTTTCAGTTGCTCATAAGTTTCTAAAAAGGTATAGTTGCCATATTTACGACCTATTGTTTTAGTTAACAAATAGGCCCAGACGTTTTCAAGGTCAATATTTAGTATAATGGGTTCCGATTTTGTTGAACTGGTTTTAAATCGTTCCTTGAGTAAAACATGACTAATAAGAAAATGTAATAGATTCTGTTTTCAACCTTTTGAAAGTGAGCACTTTACAGATATGACTATGAACTCCCCCTAGACCACCCTGTAGACCATGGCCATATTTGGCCTCTTAATTATCATCACACATCCATTTGCCATGCGACCTGTACTTTCGGTTCTGTACCGAAAGATGAAACAATTGCCCCGTTATTTAAAAACAAACTGTATGAATCTGAAACTTTTACAAACCCCCCAGGTGTGACCTTGGACCCGTTTTTGCCTTGGACTCTGTAACTATAACTCTCAGGTAGGACAAACTGGTACCTTTCTGTAATCCTTGAAAGGTACTCAACAGGAAGGTAATAGCTTTAAAACACATTTTGCCCGCGTTTATATTTTGACCCCTGGTAGAAAGCCTTGCCCCCTAGATTACATCCAAGGAACACATTTTTAAAAAATGACAACCCAGATTTTTGAATCCTCATAACATTTTGATTTAGAAAAACCTTGGTTGCCAGATTGTATATGAATTTTCACAAAAATACAGTTCCACATGTATATATGGGGTAGACAAGACTCTTCACATTGCAAATTTATACAGAATGGTTGGACACAAGTGCAAGCATTACTGAAACCCTACCACCAACCTACCGGCGCAGACGTAGAGTGCGAGTACACGGGCGTACCACTTTGTGCAAGAGACAGCTTATATAACAGAATTACTTTTCACGAGCAGATAAACAAAAGAGCCGAATAATTTTTGGCCTGTTAGGTGATTAAGTAAAACGCTTCTTAAATAGCTTTTTGCTAATATCATGACAAGCATGTTATTTTTATCGTGCTGATTGTGTGTGGGCCGTTTGTTTTGTTATTGAATTGATTTCCTATTCATCTCCATCACCCAGATGCAGTCGGGGAAATGCAGGCCATGAAACGCCAATGGATTCCAACCAGCATATCCAATCACCCCTTCTTGATCATACATGACAGAGGATCCGGCAGCTCTGGCAGTGGAGCGTGGGAGCAGTGGGAACAGCAGTACAGACCTGGCACCACACACGCCATAGCAGACAGAGCACAGCCTGAGCAACAGCAGCCTGGCACAACAGGCAACCACATGAAGAAACCACATCGAGCTGCCGCAGGATTTGTACAACACAAGTGCGTGGCAGATGAATGGAGAGAAGTGTATGACAAAATGTGAAACTAGGAAACGGCACAGCTGTGTTTAGGCAAACATGGGTTTATTCCGCATTGGCCCCTGTAGCCCGTGAACTTTGGCCTCTGGGATTGAGATTCCCAAAAGTCACGTCAGAGGGGATTTCGGGGGAAATAAGTCCATCAGTTAGACTGAGGCTGTTTGTGTCTTGGTTATAGGTGGCACATATTTTGACATTTTTCGACCCACAAGTATCCCCTTTAACCCTTTTACCTCTGGGTTGAGATACCCAAAAGGCACATTAGGGGCTATGGCTGGTTCCCTGCAACCTTGGTCTCTCACCACTGGTCTTAACTGTACCAAAGACCGCAGTTACATACTATGAAATTCACAACATCTTATTGGGCTGATTGAGTGGGGGGTCTGCACTTGCACAGTTCACTGTAAACTCATTCCCTGGTAACTTTCTGTAAACCACATCAATCAAAGCTAACATTGCCGTGCCCTCACACCAGCAACAATTGAATGCAGCCAACCAAAATCGTTACTGCAACCACTTGCAGTACTGCAACGCAATGCGAGTCCTGCAAACGAAGTTGAAAAAAATTATTTTAACTGGCGATGCAGCAATGCAGTATATCAATTTTCCCTCCTGGCAATCCATCACAAGTTTACTGAACATACTGCAATCTGTGACCTGCAGTGACCTGGGTTGACCCTGCAGTAAATCGATTAGGAGTGCAGCGGAAGTGACTGAATATTGCAGTAAATTTACTGCACACCAATCAGTTCAGTGGAAGTATGACGGACCTTTTATGGTGTCCTACGGAACGTATACTGCGAATAATTACCACGAGCCCGTTCACTATCAAGTTTTTAATTATACATGGTACTCACTTAGAAACACTATCAGAGAGCATATTTTTGGGGCCCATTCCACACCAGAAAGGCCTATATAGGTTGGAACCTATGCCATCCCTTTTTGGAGCAGACATCAATAGGTTTCCTAGGGTGCCTCGTGTCTTTCATGAAAAAAGAAAATAAATAAATGCATGATGTTTTGTGACCACTGATTTGGCAAATAAGCTTTAATTTTGCTTTTGGAAACCCTTCAGAAACAGTAAGTGAATGTGACATGAAATTAACTTGTGAATGTAAGTTTCTAAGTACAATGTCAATAATTGTAGGCTTGTGGTTACAAATATGTGTAACATATGCATTTTGAAAAAGCCTTGCACAAGAGTCTATACAAAATGCAAAATAGTTTTTTCTCCTCAACGCCAAATGGTTGCTGCATCTATGCAAGTGATGGGAAGTTCAAATTAGGCCTCACTGCCTACTCTTCAAATTGTGACTGTTACAAGTATGGGAAAAAAGGTTAGTAGACTATGAAATTACAGCACAGAGGGAGTGACACTGACTGGCAGGACTGTAGCATGTGTGCATCTGGTGATGCTGATACACAGCTGAAAAGACTTAAAGGGATTTGCACGATTTACTAATCCAAATAGCGAAAAACTCAATCAAATTTCATATTTTTAATATTTTTGTTACTTGCTGGATTCGCATAACCTGCAAGTGGTTGGCTTGAAATCCATTATTAAAGACAAGCATTCTTTTATTCTGATTTCTGTAATTTCTATACGCGTATCAACATTCTTGACTGAGATAAAAAAAAAAGCCTTTCCCGTGAATATCACTCAGATTGAGAGGGGGGTATGTGATATTGTCCATATTTGCATCATGATCAATACAGTTGACTCAAACACACATTGATTTTTTGGTTATGTTCCTGTACTGGTTTAAACACAATCAGCTGTTTAGTCAGATTTTTTGAAACGCCGTCGCCTTGTCTGTCTATGTGGTGGGCGAATGGTATATCAACATTTCCTCAAGTAGTTCATTTTTTCACTATATGGTGGTTTCTTTCTACATTAAAGCATTATATGGAATTGGTGCACACTTATCCCTGATTTACAAGTTTAAAAAATGCATTTCCATTTTTCGATTGTGTCTCGCATTTATCGCTGCTAATCCCTCTAACTTCATATTTGAGAAAGTTCAATTTTAGGAAAATGCCACCAAACCCACCATGACTATAGCAAAGTTAATTGCCAAGATCAGACATCATGGGGATCCGCAGGCAGCAGTACAAAAGCTGTTTAACAATAAACTGGAGGATTACAAAATCATTTAGTATACCTGAAGAACAGAGGCACTTTCTTGCAACGTGCCTGCCATGATTGGCTGTGCTACTTTTGTGATGACGGGTTGAAAGGTCTGGAGCAAGTGGGAGGGCAGGTTTTTGAAGCTTGGGTAGAAAACTTAAAGCGACCTAATGCATAAAAAAATATTCAGACATAATGCAAAGGACCTTACGGAAATCACTTCCACAAGTTTGAAAACAATTTGGATGTTGACATTCTGTAAAAACAGTAAAACATGAAAAGATCCAGAGGGGAGGGTGGCAGTTCGTGGGCAAGTTCTGGAAAAAGGATTGTGAACATTTACTGCCAGCATTTACCAAACTTGAAAAGCATGCGTCATCAGCTCACAGACCATTTGCTAGTGATATGTGCTAATCCAGGCTAATCCATTTTCACTTGCCAGATCATATCTTACTACAAGCTTAAAGTACAATGCCTGAATCCTGGTTCTGAATGGCTTTTGAATTGTGTCACAAAACATGATAGTTACAAACTTGTTTAAAATTCGTTCAGGGATTGTGAACACCTTGGTT
This sequence comes from Ophioderma brevispina, assembly GCA_023653785.1. Classification (NCBI taxonomy): domain Eukaryota; kingdom Metazoa; phylum Echinodermata; class Ophiuroidea; order Amphilepidida; family Ophiodermatidae; genus Ophioderma; species Ophioderma brevispina. Next base: position 129,664 of record JAMKCH010064476.1, read on the forward strand.
TTCATGGTTCCGAAATTGCACGGATCTGCCACCTTCCCCTCTGGAATGCTTCATGTTTTTACAAATGTAAAATCCAAAGTGTTTTCAAAATTGTGAAGTGATTTCAGTAGGGCGTCTTTAAGTATGTCTGAATATTTTTTTATGCATATGTCGCTTTAAGAGTTTCAGGAACACATCAGGTAACTACAAGGAAGGACAGCGAGATCACAAAAGTGGTTGCCATAGGACACTTTGAAACATACAGGAAAGTGAAGAAGAAAATTCCACATTTGGAGATTGTAGACCTTTAGGGCTAACCAATTTATGGTTTGTTTGAACTAGGTGCCACCTTATGTATCATCACAATCATGTTCAAGAATCTCAGAGAAGATGGCTAATGTTTGAAGTAAAAACATACTTACAACGCTGGTATGCCAACACACAAAAGCATTCCACTACTTGCTGGAGTGTGATCATTAGGAGCTGTGAATAAACACATTACGGAACCATCTGGTGCCTTGGGAAACACGCTGATGTACATCTTCTTGATATCTCACCGCCAAGTCCAAAAACGCATCATACATAAACTAGAGGAAGCTCAGTAAAGATGCGTCTCCCCATACTCAACAATTAATGGCTGGTTCCATTTTCAACTTACCCAAATGGAGATCCAATACAACCAGTCGGGGATGACCATATTTTTAATTCCTGTATGGAAGCACAAAAGGGAAGAAATGGACAACCGGATGGGTGTTGCCATAAGGTGACACCCTTTTCTGACATACTTTTCTGACATCCTATGAATTCGGAAACATACCGGACCTTAATGGAATAAACCACACAGTATGTGGTTTATCCGTTAAGGTTTCCAAATTCAAAGGGTTTGTCAGAAAAGATGTCAGAAAAGGGTGGTACCTTATGGAAACACCCCAACCTGACCAAACAAGCACTTCAGGTGAAGTTTGCTAGCATGAGGTTTCTTTCAAATGCGGCTTTGCCTATCATCTGGAAGGAATATAACAAAGAGCTATGTACCTCATCAACAAGTCAGAGGGAAACTAGGTATTACATTCAAAACCAAACAAAGCATGTGGAAAATGACTAGGATATGCTTATCTGTTTTCATCTGAACCAATGGTAAAGTAAGAACGTGTAAGTAATGCCTAGATAGACCTTCGTCTTTCATAAGCTACAAAGAGGCTAATGAGGCAGCCCTTTATAACAATACCCAAATATATAATAGCTTATGTAGCGCAATACACATGAAAGCTATAAGAAAAATTCCTTTAAAAAGGAATTGCACGGTCAACGTTATGAATCATGTTTTGTGGCAGGTTTTATAGTATGTCAATGAACGGTCATATTAAAAAACCTTTTACCACATAATAGATTTAAAATAAAAAATCTATTTAAAAGGCCACAAAATTGTCTACCAAAACTCAAAATGTTGCGAATATTTTGCACCATTGAGTGAGCGACAAAGTCACACTGGGGAGAAAAAATCACTAATCGTGATCCAAATCACAAAATTACACTTTTAAAGCAAATATTTAGCAAGGAAAAACAACTATCACTGCTGAATAGGATGTGTTAATAAATTTAAATATAACTGTCTATAAAATTTAACTTTGTAAAAATGTTAAAATTCCTTCACCAAATTCCCATAGGCTAACGTTATGGAACCAAGCAATTGAGGATGATACTAAGGTGGCAAGTAGGGGGGATGAGGTTGCGGACAAAGTGCTCCCTGTAAATTTGAAATTTGCGTCTCCCGTTCGCCATTATTGACTATAATATTACGTTACACAAGTGCACCACCACCATTTTCGATCGTCTCCAAGTTACACGTTGCCACAGTGACCTTGGTGAACGCCGAATTACAAGCACTAGCGGTTGCCCGCGCTTCTCGCAAACCCGCTAGCTGATTGAATGGGAGCGGTCACTAAACGGAGTTGATCCACTCTTCCATTAACGCAATAATTCAGAGACATTACAATAGTTTCTCCAAGCCTTCTCCATTATTTGTTTTTTATTGCCTCACATGTGTTAAATCAACAGCGAGTACAAAATTTGACAAATTAAAAAAACAAAATGAGCTATGAAGCCAGGTGAACATTACCGCAAAATGAACCGCTAGCTGATTTGAGTGGGTGCGGTCACTAAACGGGTTGATCATTATTCACATCATGCAACTTCAGCGACATTACAATATTTTCTCCAAGCCTCTCCTTTCGGCCTATTTGCTTTTCGCTTCACAAATTCACACTTCACTATGCCTCAATCTGCCTTAAACGTGTTAAAGTCAGGAGCTATCAAGATTCCCCCAACATTAGCTATAAGGCCAGGTGATGAAATTTACTGCCAACATCTGAATGGGCCAGCCAAAGAAATCCCACCCCCAAAGACCCACTCAGTTACGTAGATGGGGTCGGAGGAAAGGGCCACTAAGTGACTTAATCATGGGGGAAATGCGGGTGGTGCAGAGTACCCCCTTGAAAAAAATTGCGGCAAAATTGGGAAAACTTGAGGCAAAAGCAGCCGTTGGACGCGACCCTCCAAACGGGCGATTTTTTCATTGGCGGCTGACTTTTCCCGGGACCGCGTTTTTTTGCCCCCTCCGAACCACCAATGCTGCCTCAGATCCTGTAACTGGCTACGTGCCCGGGGCGGCAATGATTCAAAAACAATAAATGGCAATGAGATAATAAGATAGGTCTAATGTAAATATAGGCCTACTTCGTGCTCGAGGTCAGGGCCATACGCAGGAATTACTTTTTGGAGGGGGTCGGGTGGTGACCTCGAAAAAGTGGGAACTTTGTGGTAATAAGTGAATCAACCCCCGGTCCTTTTGAAACCATCTCATCACCCTAAAAAGGCGTATCTTTCAAATTCTCTCAATTTTGGACCTCTTCATCCACAAATCAAGCAATAAGGGGACCTGTTAGCCCTTTTTGTTTTTATCTATTGTCTTTTATTCTATGATATCTTTTAGTAAATATGGCCAAATGAAAACCCTTTACACAATACATAGCTGAGATCCGGGGCTGATATTGGTACTCGAGTTGTATTTTTTTACAATTAAGGGTGACATGCAACGTGAAATGCCGTGTATAAATGCGCAATTAGTAATAATATTACTATCACACCCACACACACACTGTAAATATCAGAGTGCAAAAGTTACGCAAATTATGTAAAATTAAATGAAATTACAGGATCGTATTCTTTCCCATCGGAGCCCAGTCGAAAATCAGGATGGGAGGAACATCTAAACATGACGCTATCGGTAGATTGAACCTGAAATAAAATGCCTAAAAAATACAACATAAGATGATTTCTCTTTCTTCTAGTGTTTTCCGTTGGGGGGGTCTTTATTTTTTTAATATTTTGAGGTTAAAATGACCAAATGAAGCTCGGCTCAATACACGATACATGGTCCGCTAATGACAGGTAAGATAAGGTACACCTCTCTCAGTTAAATCTTATGTCATTTCCTGTCAGGACTTGGTCAACACGATCATGTATACACATAGCTCCCATTACTTTGTTTGTGGCATCACTTGACTTTCATGGTGAACTGGTGTTGTTTTTGTATTTTATGTCCATTTGACACAAAGAATTGAATTTGCGTAACAAAGTTAATCGTGAAGTGTTTGGCATATGTTTGTTTGCTGTCGTAAGTAGTGTATACCAGTACCACAATGTTCGGACTTTAGAATGTACATTGCCGCTCACTAGCACGCTTTACACGCTAGTTAGAACTTGATGGTTATATACGTGCCAAAAAGTTAGAGGGCACCAGTGAATATCAGCGAGGTCAAACCTTTCCAGAGCACGATAAATGTCTTACAACGAAGAGGACCTTAGCACTAAGTTGTTATCACGCCCTCTATAGAACTAGTCAAGTGGCTTAATCCGCCGTTACGTCGAAGGTGGAAAGAAACCTATACGGATTTGTACAGTTTTTTCGCATGCAAAAACTATAATGTAGATGTTCATGATTGTAAACACACGTCTTTAACTTTTTGGAAACTTGAAGAACAATAACCTAAAATGCACATTCGCGACTTTTATCTTAACCTATACGGATCTATAATACAAATCTTTGTCGTCTAAAACTAATCACACAGTCCTAAATCTAACTTCTAGAAAGGCACCATGTATTTCGTTTGTCCATGCAATCATATGGGGTTTAAAACTTCCGGGTTAAAACCCATAACAAAGCACGGTCTCCGACTGTGCGAAAAGTAAACCCAACAAGATAACTCATATGCTGTTGCCGCTTGGGCCCTTCAGACACTGGCAAAAGAGCATTATGGCAAAGTGGCACGGTCTACTGTTGGATTACATGAGGCAGTATTCATCATCCGTAATGCAAAGTTAATGAAAACAGTGTGCCTTCGGTTTCAATGCTCCCAGAAGAACAACATTATCAGCACATAGCATTCAAGGCCTTCAAGGATGCAATTATCAAGAAGAAAGCATCAGCAGCTCTAGCCTACCATTTCTGAAGGAGGACCATGAAAAGATCAGTGTATGGTTAGATGGTATACATCGTCCGGATCCTGACACGAAGAATGTGACGTCATGGCTTCCGTCTTCAATGTGCGAAATCGCAGTCAACCGCAGCGGAATTACGTGTACAAAGTCATCATGCGCGATACGGAGTGCACAAAAAGCTGCGCAAAAATTCCCTGTATGAAGCACAAATGGAAGAAATGGAAAACCTAGCCACACACGCATTGCGGTTGAGTTTGCTAGCATGATGTTTCTTTTCAAAGCTGCTTTGCAGATCATCTGGAAGGAATTATACAGCAGTGATGTACTTCATCAACAAGTAGAGAGGAAACCAGGATACATCCAAAACAACAAGCATGGGGCCAATGACTTCGGATATTGGCTAAATGTTTAATTAACCAAAGTTAAGTGAGATTGCACATGGAGGAAGGGCGATATTTCGTGTCAAAGAATGGACAAATATGGAGGACAAATGGTTAAAAGCTCCAGCGGAATATGAAGATCTCATGATGAGAGTTGAATGTAGCGGACCTGCCTTGCTAAAACTCTACAAAGAAGACGTTTGAAAAAAAGCAGAAAACGTGGAAGGACGAAAGTTGGAACATGAAAGATAGCAAGGCCAACTGAAAAGAAATAGAACTGCAGAAGAGAATGAACGAAACTGGAGGAAAGGAGTATTTTTCTTGCTGGTTTCGGAGAGACACCGGGTATCCATCTGGCTCGCGTCCCACAAACAAAGTCGCGTAATGCGCAGCTTCCCGCTTCCATATATCTTGGGACCCCATACTCTGTGAGTCACCAGCTCCCTCTGTACTGCCACACTAATCGCCGACCTGGGAGAGTGACGCAATCGACGCTATGTGATAGACTGGTTGGGGCTCACGGCCTAGCTTCCCACACCCAATTCCGATCCTCCACCGTGTGGTATCGAAAATTGGGGGGAGGCATGCCGTTGTCACTCCCAATTAGCTCCTTTCTGCTGAAAACCTTTGGTTTCGGACAATGCTAGATCATCTAGCGGCTCCACCGCTGTGTTATTACTGATCCGTCCGGATCTAATATCACTTCCGGACGGGGGGGGGGAATGCCAGTCTCCGCAAAAAGAACACCTAGAGTTGATTGCGTGGCATTATATCTGGTGACGATGCCGAGATAAAGGCTTTTCGCAGAGGGCTGCTGCTTTATATCAACTGGAAGGACGTCACCATGGGACGATTACCAGTAAGTGTCGCGGACCTACTTCCACTGGTGTTAGCGACGAGAAGTCTCTCCGACTTGAACGTCTGTGACCGAGATCGCCGACTTTCTCACCAACATGCTTCGATAGTGGACTAGAAACATCTACTGTAAGAAATTATAAGTCCACTATCCTAGCATCCACGCTGATACAGAAAACTAACCTCAGTGCATATACCACTAAATGTCTAAGTTGGAGGGTTTTTAAAGCTCAAATGCAACTTCAAGAATTGTCATGACTTGATTGATCTTCCAACAGCAAGAAGGTTTTAACAACAATCAGCACACTCCAGAACTGCTTAAAAATGATTTTACAGTACTGACATTTGTTAATAACTGTGGAAAATTTTGACTGACACCAACTGAGGTGGCTGGGGGGGGCTGCTTGACTCATTATGGCTATACTTAGTCACATGGCACAAAAACATATGACTTACAGTACGATGTATTTTTGCACTGTATGGTTCGGGAACGCATAACAAGTGTAATTATGTTTGCGTTCCTGAGTTAAAGTCTCTTTTATAACATATCTGACCCGATCTGTGGTTCAATAACAATGTCAATACTTTTACTCTTACAAAGAGTTATCTACTATTGAAAAGAACTGCCACCTGGCTTTCCCCATCTTGGACATAAATTGAAAGAGGACAAAAGAGTTGCCTGCTATTATCTTAACGTATCGGAGGCCCGCGCGGTCTCCCGCTAGCTGATCAAACAGATCACTGAAACAGGACCGGTCATTGAAACAGAAGCGATCACTAAAAGGTGACACACAGTGGCAACACCACGCAACCAACAGCTGTGAGTTTAAAACGAAATTTTGGCATATTGTCGCTGTTCTAAGCTAATTCCCAAACCTAGTATATGGGTCATGTTTGGCTATTGTGTATTGCCTGCCAATAGGACGACTTTGAATTGGTACTTCTTGGAAAACTATTTGCCTAACCTTATGAGTACCTCCAGAGAATTTCTGACCAAATCACAGATGACCAATCATCACATTTGTGTGTTTCTGTCAAAAAAACAAACGAACATCCTATTGATTTTATTTATAAAACTTTCAGCTCATGGAGGCTCCCCTTGCCGACATCCAAATAAATTTTTAATTTGGTGGAAGTTATTATTTTGACAATTGCACCCTTAAGACTATAGGTACAATACAATTGATTGACACGAGGGGCATCATATGCACCATATTGCTGGTAGTAACTAATATGGGGGGGGAACTCATCTTGGAGGTGACGGATAAGGCTGTTAAGACCCCAATTTTCAGCACCGCTGTCACCCAAAGACCCCATATATTTTGAAAATGTCACCCAAAGACCATATTTTTTTTGGAAAGTTTTACCACTGTCACCTAAAGACCCCCTTTTTTGGTGAAAATTTTGAAAAGCTTCACCCAAAGACCCCTATTATTGGTGAATTTTTGCAAAATTTTCTAAAAAGACCACATGTTTTGACAAATTTTTGCATACAATTTTTCACCCCCAAAAAACCCTATTTTGGAGCATTTTGGCTGTCTCGCACCCAAATACCCTATTTGTTTGAGTCCTCTGTCACCGAATACCCTGGGTTTGGAAGGGCTAGCCTTACACCCATATCCATTTCATTATGTGATCCCTTCCCCGGGTATACGGTATGTCGCGTAATTATTCCCTAGGAATGGTGGTACAACACAATACTGAACGATACACCATGTCACAGTGCACACATTTTACAATCATGAACAATTCAAATTGGGCCAGGGTTACTTGAATTTGACAGCGCCAATCACCACATTCTTACACATTGAAAGCGTGACTAAAATGATGCAAGCAAAATTTAAATGCCATTAAAACCTAGGGGTGTCCACCTCAAAACAAAACTGTCATCTTTATAGAACATATTTCTACATCAAATGGTGACATAATCTTTCGAGGACACCCTCTAGAATTTTTGTAAAAATTGGTTAAAGTTGCGGCAAATTTTGCATTTATGCATTGCGATGATCAAACTCGTGAGGGATTATGGGTAGTCTGGCAAGTCGAAATTAATAAACGACAGCATTTTTTATTAGTCTCAGCTTGGAGTCACGCAGGCGGCGGTACCACTGAGGTAAAAAAGTTAGGTATCAATGCACTGCCCTCGCTTGATGAAAGTGAGACATTGAGCTGGGTGCACCATATTTAAAATTTCAGTCCTGTGTTTCTGACCAGTGCACATGTGTAAGAGCTGCTGAAGAAAATTGTTAGGGGTAAGCAATCTCACTTTTTGTTTCTATCTTTCTTTGCTTCTTTATCCTCTGGTGAGATTTTTGAAGATTGGGTAGAAGTTTTGGAGAAATGTTGTGCTCTTAAAGCTTTTAGTAGTTCAGCATTTTTTATTATGGTCAGGACCATGTGGAGGTTGGCCATGTTTGGAGGTAAAAACTCAAAAAACAAGGCCACCACTAGTTCGCCAAAAATAACTTGGAAAAAAATGAGTTACCTTTTGGTAAAATGACTCAAGAAATCTTAAAATTCATCATGCAAAAATCCCTGAAAATTCACTAAATTGATTAAAAATATGATAATTTATTCAATTTGGCAACACTATTTTTTTTAAATCATGTGACCACATCTGAAATTTGGGACCTCTACGAGGTCTGGAAAGGGGCGAAACACCAATTTTATGTATTTTCACATTTTCAAAGAAATGTAAACAGGTTGGCAACCCAAAAGACTGACCCACGTGTAACAACCACAACTAAAAAAAAAACTTTCAATGAAAACATGGGTACTACATGTGGTATACTTTACTGATATTTGCATATTAATTAGCTCATTTGCATATTTAAACTGCCCAAAATACGCCCAAATCTAATCAGGTCGAGAACTCCTCAGCCCGCTTCATTCCACCAAGTTACATCATTATACGCCTTACAAACTCCAGAAAACTTGTACACAAGCCTTGCGGGAAAATTTTCATAAATTATGCAAATTAGATACTTAATTAGCATATTTTACACCCAAAATTTAATAAGGTCGAGAAATCATCAACCCACTTCTTTCCACCAAGTTACATCATCATAGCCCTCACAGAACTCCAGATAAATTGTACACAATATGGCCACAATGTTGACATTTTCTGTGCAATATTGACCTTTTTCCCTTGACTTTTTCCCCCTACCCCCGACAGACCCACGGGAGGACCCTGGGGGTATGAATTACAACATACCCAAGTTTGGCTACTTTAGCTCATCCAGAAAAAAAGATATACCCAAATGTTCCAGGGTTAACATTTTTATCACGGCCATACATGCGGACATACGGACGGAGCCCATTTTATAGTTCCCTCCCGAACGAACCTCCCGAACTCCGTTCGGCGGGGACAAAAATGATGCTATGATATAAAGAATATGCCAGCACACTTAAAATTGTAACAACCATGGCTGCTGAATTTGGCAAACATGTCTGCTGAATTCAAGTTTACAATTAGAAGCCAACATCTACTAATATATTACATGACAAAAGCAAAATCAACATTTGACTATATTGGTTTTTGCACATCCATATTTCATCCAGAAACATAGTAAAATTGCAGGCCTGGTCAAAAAGATCTGGTGAAATTAACACACTTGAATGACATCTTTAGTTTGCCTACTGAATACAAGACTGCTACGTACTGAATAGCTTGTCATGAAAGAACATAATTACATTCACAATGTCCTGGTGTTTATCAGAAACTACACGTCTCCACATGTGATCCTGGCCACCACATTGGACCAAAATATCACCACCACAAAGAACGAAAGAGCATGATAAATTTCATCTTTGACTTTGTCACACATGGCCACTGTACATGGTAATCAAGTACTTTTGAGAGTACATCTTTGGCTACTGCTTGCATACTCTACCTGTGCTTAAACCTACAGGAGATACTTGCATTCTTGTTAGTTTAACAGAATGCTGTCAGTTTAACAGAATGCTGTCAATACAACCAGTCCATATTTGATAATTACAACAAGTAATAACTCGCAAGATCCCCCAGCAGGTTAGAAGACTTTGCACAGTATTTCTGGGGAATAACAGAAAACTTGGCAAGAGATTTTTTACAGGTTTTCAGGGGGAAAAGAGAAAAATCTGAAATACACAGATGCCGCAACTGCTACAGAAGATAAATTTTGCTAGGACATAATCCTCTGCTAAAGTGCCCAAGGGATAAAGAAAAAAGTACTGAAAATAATCTCAATAACAGTGTATCAGACATTATGTACTGGTGGCAAAGCCTATCGGCAGATTGAAAATAAAATGGTGTCTTTGTATTTCGGCTATACAGTAACCCGGGCTGCATGGATTATATTATTATGACAATATATTTGATTGCGAAAACCAAAATAATATCGCACAAATCTGTAAAGCCTGAAGATAGATTATCTTGGTCGCCCAAGTTCCTGCAAAAACAGGATGGTCGGCATCTATTAACGAGCCAACTTCCACAAGTGTTAGTATATAAACAGAATGTTATCTTATGAATAAAATGTCCTACATACAGTACTTGATTTCTGCATTTCAGTTCCCATGAATGTATTTCCAATCTCATCTTCATTCAGTCACAAGTTTAACAGGATGTTAACTGCAGTTGGGGGATGTGATCCCCAATGATGACATTGTCCTTTTTGATATCACCATTTTTCCACTGCCATCTATGTATCTGTTGCCATATCACGTTCCCTTTGGTGTGTTGTGGAATACTTGAATCAACTCTGGAATTCCCTTGTGGTCTTTGGCATTCTCAAGTCTAAATTCTTACACAAATACTCCCATTGGCACCCTTGTGTCACACTGGAATTGGCTAGTACTTTAGGCACTCTATTTTCACACTTTGGTCCCTTACCGTTCCCTTGAAGCATCTCAAAGGTACTTGGGTTCTGCTACATACATTTAGGTTATCAGTTGTTTTTGGATGTCACCTGCGCTCTGCTCCATGGAATGATCTTGGTCTAGGCAATCTTCTCCCTGTTGCTTGATGTGATGACACTCCATGTAAATCAAGGTGAGAGATGTTAACTGAAATGTGATCAAATTAAACATTAATATAAAAGTGCATATTTTACATGTATACGATTTTGTTTTCAAATGAATAGCTTTTAAAATCATGCAAGCTATTGTTTTTATGTTGATCAAGGTCATATTTTCTATAAATGTTGAAATGATGGTCACCAGAAGACCAACATGTAACAAATATTTTGCATGTGTTATGCTTGAGTTTTGCTCATAAAAGCAGGCTATGAAAGGGCCATGAGAGCCCTGGAAGCTGCAAATTAAAACCAGTTATCTCAATCAACTTAGTCATATCATAGCCCATTTTTGCAATTATGCATAAGTTTCAATATCTAAGAAGCTACAGAGTATTGGAGTGCAGGGACGGGAACTAGACTGGTTCAGGTCTTATTTAAATGAACGTAATCAGGTCACAAAAGTAGGGGAGCACTATTCCAACAAGGCTGCTGTTAACTTTGGTGTTCCGCAAGGGTCAATTCTAGGCCCCTTGCTCTTCACTATATATATCAATGATTTGTCCGCCAACTTAAAGAGTACTGACTCCAAAGTGTACCTTTATGCAGATGACACAGCAATTTTTGTAAAAGGTAAATCACTTGAGGTCGTAAATTGTACTCTCAACAGAGAACTTGCTCATATCTCAAGATGGTTGCAAAACAATTACTTAACCCTCAATGTTAAAAAAACAAAATCTATGCTATTTGCTACGCAACAAAAACTTAGTCGTCTTGATCAGGGGCTTGACGTTTATATTAGGGATGACCGGGTTGAAAATGTTGATTGTTTCAAATACCTCGGTATTTGGTTAGATCCTTCACTTACATGGCGTCCCAATACTGATAAACTTGTTTGTAAAATCAACAAACGTATTGGTTTACTAAGGCGGCTAAGAAATATTCTTCCTCAAAAAACTCTTAATCTAGGGGTATAAATCTTTAATTGTGCCTCACTTTGACTATTGTGATGTTGTGTGGGGGAATGCATGCAAGACATACCGGTCTAAACTGGATAAACTTCAAAACACAGCAGGGAAAATTATACTAGGCCTTCCACATAGATATCCAACAAACATCCTCCTGAATATACTTGGTTGGCAGAATCTCAACGAGCGCCGTTTATACCATCTTAATATCATGGTTTACAAGAGTCTTGCATGCATGCTCCCACAAAACCTCTGCAATATTTTCAGACCAGTTTCTGATAGCCATAACCACAGGACTAGAGCTGGTTCTCATGGTAATCTTGTTCCACCCCCACGTAAAAATATTTCAGACAAAAGGAAATTTACCTCCAGGGGGGTTAACTCTTTTAATAATCTTCCTTTAGCCGCTAAGCAACCCCTCCCGTCAAGACTTGCTACTTTTAAATATCTCATTTCCCAGTAATTTTATTGTATGGCTCTGTAATTAGTATGTCTTACATTACTTTTTGTGTGTGTGCGTGTATGTATGTATGTATGTGTGTTTGCATGAGTGTATGTATGTGTGTATAATATTTGTGTATGTATGCTTGTAATGTGTGTGCGCGTGTATGTGTGTATGCGTATGTGTGTATGTATGTGTGTGTGTGTGTGTGTGCATTTTGTATGTATTTTTGTATGTATGCATGGGGTGTGTGTGTGTGTGCGTGTGTGTGTGATGTGTTTGAGGTGTGTATGTGAAATTTGTTTTGTTTATGGTATTATAAGGTTTTGGTATGATATGACACCTCAACATTTTACTGTGCAATACAATGTTTATATAGCAGCTGGACTGTTTAACTTTTACCATGTACAATTATGTTCTTATTATTGTATTTTAATACTTTTTAGTAATTTCTGTATTTCTTGGTTATAACTTATTGTATTGTATTCCAATTTTGTTGTATTATGTTTGACCCCTGGGCACCCCTGAAAAACAGTGATTACACTGATGGGGTTTCCCCAGGCAAAAGAAGATCTAATAAAATAAAATTGTATTTCTTAATTTTTTAATGTGATTTTCATCCTTTTTTTTCAATAAAGTTCTTGTCATAATCCATTCCTCATATATTATTAGCAACTCTTGCTTATGCTGCATCTGTTAGATTTTAAATTATGCTTTATTTTATCACCACTACTCCTCATTATTCAAAAGTGCACTTTTTAATTGGGTAATTTACTGCCCATTCTGCAATAATGGGTCGCGATTATGCCCAATGTGTGACGCAAAATGCGCGTTTGTTTTTGGAGTGTGCCACCACTGTAGGCGCACACGCAAACATTTACGCAGAGAAGACAAGATTTGTGCTGTAAAGCCGTAAACTGTTATATTTTTAGTAAGAGATGGCCAGTTTTTTAGGTATTATTTTATTTTCTTAAGGTAATAGAATAGAAATAAAGGATGTGATGTCCATGTTTATGTCAAATAATGTGTCCTCAGCAGTAAAAACATTTGAATAATGGGTCTTGGCTTCACTTTGCCCATTATTCATGTCTTTACTTGCTCCGGACACATTTTAATTATTCTTGCATAAACATGAACATCTTACCCTTTATTTCTTAATTAGTAGGCAGGTTAATATCATACTTAAAAGTTCAAACAACTGTGACTTTAAGCTACCTTTGTCCATGATTGGATTCCACTCTATCTTACCTGGTGTATTTTGACGAGATCTCCTGATTCTTGGTGAAGACACTGGTGAATGATCTCCCACACCTTCGACAAAACAATTTAGAATTTTCATATAAGGAACAAAATCAATATATTGAGAATAAAGCAAATTCAGGGTTGCACTACGGATTTGGGTCATGAAGCCAGGCCCTTTTATATTCAGATGATTATCACATTTCTAAGTTTTCTTATTGAATTCAAATACAACTATCAATTTAAACAATGAATATAGTCACAGAGATTGCCAAGTTTCTGTTATGAAGGTGAGCTTGATGGCCATCCAGCACATGCTGCCTTGTATGGTGGGCATAGTTGCCCAAAGGCTAGGCCCCACTGCCGAAAACTGTGGATTGCTCAGGAAGGGCATCCGGTCAAATACCTTTTGCTCCAATAAATCCTCACACAGCAGTAATGCTGAGTGTGAGGTGTATCCGGCCACCCCGTTGAGGACAAAACCAGATTTAAAACTTTGGTTTAACTAACTGTTATGAAAGTGACCTATGGCAATTACGCATACTCATGAAAACCACCTAAAGGGATTTAGCATTGGAATCCCCTGTTTGCAGGGTTTGCATAACCAAATAAAGCAAAAAAATAAAGAAAGCAATAGTGCAAGTTTTAATCAACAAAGTGAAAGATTAGTTATTAATAGTGTCAAAACAAGTATGCAATTGTCTGACCAAAAATGCTTTTGAGAAAGCAATGACCCTGACAACTAAGCCAATGATGTAATAGAGATAAGAAACATTGCCAACAGAGCCCAAGCAGGAGGTTAAGTGCCGATCATTTACACAAATGGGTGGTTCCTATTGAAATTTGGCTACAATAAATGACAAAAACAGAGTACAGAATCAAGCCAATTAGGTGAGCTCATGTTGCATGCTTAGATGGCATATCCTTAAAACAGGCACCGAGACAGAACTTCTGTTAAGCAGGCATCTCTGAATTGCTATTGTGTTGGGTATATCAATTCTAATATTACAGTTCCTGTTGTATAGCCACTCCTAGGTCCTTTCAAGAAGGCATGACTTTTTCCTTTGACGCCTTCAGATCATCCAAGTCATCAAGAACAATACACACCAGGTTCACTGAACATTTCAGCTATTTCTCTTCTGCAGTGATTCCTTTACAAGGGTTTAAATACCGTGTGACTGTATAGCTGATACCCCGGAAGTGCAAGGAGTCAATACTGGTATGTCACAAAAAAAAACACCCACGAGCCAATCTCCTCCACCCTTTTTCGTAAGTCAAGGCATATGATGACATAAAAAAAGCTTACTTTGGACATCTTGGTTTGTTGGTAAAACTTTTTTGCTAATCATTCACTAAATAAAATGCATATAAACCTAAATATATGCAATTAAGAGAATACCATGATTCCATTGAAAACCTCTTTAATATCAATTATATCCCTCATGAAGTATTCATGTTCATTGATGGTTAAAGTGCATTCCATGACCACAAATAGTTGAACTATTTGCGAGAAAGAGAGCTGAAAGAGAGAAGATCACAGGGAAAAAGACGCCTATTTTCCCTAGGGAAATAGGCGTCTATTTCCCTCTAGCCTCGATACCTGTGTTATCATTTCTTTATCTGTTCTTTCGCTGTGGTCGATACGACTAGCTACGACTGTTGACGTTATGCATGAGAGTGCACAGACTTACTTGTATTTCTCAACGTATGTGTACGTTCGTATTAGTTATTGCTCTAAAAGGAACTTTGACGGGCATTGGTGAGGTTATTTCATCGACACCGTCGCACCAACAATGGCTGCGCCCCGTGCAAATAAACACCGGTTGGAAACCTTCTGCACGGATAGTGAAAATACAAAAAAATAATTACGTATGTTCTGTCAGTGTTCGAGGAGTTGTGTAAATAACACGGTGATTCCCGCAGTAATTTTTATTTTAATGCCATGGAATGGACAACGCTGATATGATCTCAACGCTGCATCACTGCATGACTGTGCATGGAAACAGAAGGTGAGCTATACTGTCACTCATGCTATATGCAGTAAATTCCGGGAGTAAATTCGGTACAGACTTCAGCGTCATTATTTACCGAAAAAGGTGTTGAATATCGTAAGTGGGCGGAACGTTCCTCTGCCTAAAGGCAGTCAATGTTCAAGCTCTTGCCTAGCCAGCACATAGGCTGCCTAGCCTATAGTACAGAGTACAGTACAGGCAAGGCCCCCCTATTTTTTGTTAAGTAGGCCTCAGGCTCAGTTTCACTTTTAACCAATCAATGAACAAAAATATATTCATGAAGGATATAAAACAATTATTTAATATCTTATTCGGGATCTTTGTGGAATCTATTGGTCCCCTAGGTGAACTGGAGGGCGTGGGGTACTATTTTCCCTCGACCTTCGGTCTCCGCTCGGGGAATAGTCCCCACGCCCTCCGTTCACCACCTCGGGGGCCAATAGATTCCACAAGATCCCTCATGATCATTAAATATTTGTATAATAGAAATCTAATTGACCTGAAGGAAGCTGTGAAGTTTTCTTCCTGACGGGTCCTCTCTGCACCTGTCTAGCCCTGGAACCAAACCCCAAGCACTGTGAGGTCTCTGTCACATATCGGTGAGTAGGCGACACACAACATAACACCAACAGTTTGGCATCTCCACCTGGATTTGGAATTTTAACAACATTATATTGTTAAGACCTTTTTAAGTGATCAGTCTTCATCTGTATCATATTTGTCTCTTTAAAAACAAAATAAAATCTTAAAATATTATTGCAACTGAATTTTACAGACAAGCTTGGTAAGAAAATGATCTTTATGCACAAATAAGAGGCCAATTCATTCTAATCCATTCCTGTTAGTGTCTCTGGCAAACTTAAAAGCAATTGATTTATCTCAGAGCATATTGCAACTCCACAGTAGTTTTGTTCAATTTTCATAAAACCTGTGATTCCAGAACATTACAAATGATATTGAACACATCAAGTTTTGGGAACCATCACCTAAGTAATACACCTAACACAAAGCAGTCATGAATGAAAAAAAAATTAGCACTTTTGTGATAACTTTAAAACTCATAAAGAAAACACTATGTGATTGAAGATTGAGATTTATAACATAAAATATGGGCATTTATAACATTCAACATTTCAACATATATCCATATCTTAAGGTGCTTTGTGGTAGCCTGTCAGGAACTCTGCACATCTGAGGAATAATCAAACATCCAGAACACACTTATGGGAAGTCTGAATTTAGAAGCAGGAAAAAACAGAGTACCTGAAGAAAACCAGCAACAGTGAGCATGAACAGGAAACCATTTGTGCTTAAAGCAGCCAAAAAGTAGGCACTACAGGGAATCAAACCTGGGACCTCAGTGAAGAATAGTGCTATGCCAGTCAACTCTCAAATGTGAATTGAGTCTCGATTTACACCAATATACTGAATCTGTTTGATGCAAGCTTTGTCCATTTTTGTATCGGCTGTCTATATCTATCTCTTTATTAGAAGTTATTTTCCGTTCTCTTTCAATGAAAAGTTTTAATATTCATTTGATATACTGGTTCCTGTCCTTACCAATAGAATCCTGAAGTAAGTGTGTCAGCCTGCTGTTCCTATATGGGACATGTGATCTGTTTTCAGCCAAAGCAGCCAGAACATCAGCTAGAGCAGACAGGCTGCGATTAATAAAGGAAGTCTCACGTAGAGCTGAGCCAGTCACCCCTGACATACCTGACAAAATACAATTTATGTTTACAATGATTAAGATGTTTTGAACTGACAAATTTGCATGATTTCTTGATGCAAATTTGCATTTGTGTATGTTCCCCTACACATTCAAAGCAGTCTAAGTTGCTGTGCAGTGATGTCACCTTACTAAGCTTAAAGGAACCTTCTAAAACAGCTGTGAAAATGTAAGCAATTTCATTGGCCGAAGCCCGGGTTCAATTTGACAATTGAATCCAGGTAGTACTTGCTGCATATTGACGTTATTTGGAGGTTGAAGTGCTCACATCATACCGCATTTTTCTATGTTCGCGCGCCTGCCAACGTTGCGTCTTGTTGCGTATGTTCATTACATTCAACAGGTTGTTTGATTTTTGTCAGTGGGTGGTGGCAGTCCTTTCTTGTTGTACTTAAGCCATAAAGTATTGTGAAATTGGGTTATAAAGATGACCTTAAATTAAAAAGTTGTTTGAGAATGAGAATGAAGGTATGACTGGGGAAACGGTACTCTACTTACCAGGAATCGAAACCGGCGACACCATATTTTTGCATGCAAAATAATGGTATCGCCTTGGTTTCAATTCATGTAAAGAGAGCATCGGCTCCCAAACTCATACCTTTTTTCTCCAAGTCCAGCATGGCTAAATCAGAGGATATTATAGTAATATACCCTCAAAGCAAACCTACCAGAAGGTTGAGAAGGGTATCGTTATACATGCAGCATATAAAATATGCCTTTATCCTAAGCTCTTCATAATTCAAGAAATCTTACGATTGCAATGTACATGTCGTTTCTGTCACCAGATGTGACAGAAACGACAATTTAGCTCTTTACATGAGCAACATAGCAGTCCCAAATAGGTTGTCCAATTATGTGGTCAAAGAGTAAGTATTGAGTAATGGACAATAATCAGGGGTGCAAAAAGTGCGGGAGCTGGGAGCGCCGCTCACAGGAAATGAGAGCTCAAATTGAGGAAATGTGACAAAAGGTTATAAAAATGAAAGCGGAAAAAATCTTGAGGGAAAAAATAAAGAAAGAGGAAAACTGGAAGAAAAGGGACAAAGAGAAAAATAAGGGAAAGATAAAATAGAAAAGATAAAATGGGCAATGAGTTTTCTTAATAGCCATTTCGACAGGTGAGAGGAACTCTAGGTAGAAACCTAGGGGAAACGTGAGGAATAGAAACCCAGGGGACATGTAAGGAAAACAAACTAGAAATGTGATGAAAAGAAACCTTGGGCAAATGTGAGGAAAAGGGAATCCAGGAGAAATGTGAGGAAGATGCCTAAAGGAAGGTGAGGGAAAGAAACCTAGGAGAAATGTGGGAAAAAGTTTAGAAGTATGAGGAATTGAAACCTGAAACCCAGGGGAAAAGTTAGGAAAAGAAATCTAAGGGAAATGTGAGGGAAATAAAATCCAGGGAAATTGTATAAAAGAAACCTAGAATAATAAATGTAAGAAACTATAGGAGAAATGTGAGGAAAAGAACTGAGGAAAAATGTGAAGAAAAGAAACCTAAGAAAAATATGAGGAAAAGAGAAATGAAAGTGGTTGTAAACATGGGGATGCGGATATCAAAGATAGAAAATTGTGAAGGCTTATAACGTTGCTCGGATGTCAGTCCAGGCTGAGGAACTAGTGCAGATGATTTAAAGTTAATGCAGAAAAAATGAAGAGGAATAGAGGAACTCGAGATTTAGAAACCTCACAAAATATGTGATTAAGTGGTTTGTGAGCAATGAATTATGAAGCCAAAGTTAGAAACACACACATCTGAGAAGAAATACAAATCTAAACACAGAAAGATTCGGAACCAAAATGTCAACATTAACTTTGAAGGTAAACACTTAGCCTAGGCAGCAGGCACTTCAAGAATTAACAAAATTGTTTTTGTAGCAGAAAAAGAGGAACCATGAAATCAATTTCAGACTCTATAATGTTAGTTTTAGAGGAAATATAAGTAGGCCTGCTAACTATATATGATATGATTAGCTGAGTTGACCATGCATCAGTGATCGAGTCAACAAGCTTCACAACACAGAGGTGAGGACATTAAAGATTGATGTCAACCAGTCTGTGGATGGTCCATAATTTTGAGGAATCAAGGGAGGTGAAGTGGTATGACAAATCACACAAGAAAGTTTTATTACCTATTCTTCAAAAAGTTCATCTTAAAGGTTCTGAATAGTTTAAAATCCAAAAGCTTCTGGGGACTCCGGCCTGGACACCTGCTGGGGCTCTGCCCCTGCATTCCTTTCAGGGACCCAAGCCCGGGCCATAGGGTGGGCGCCTGCACCTCCCCTGCTTAATGTTGTGCTGTTTATGCGAAATTACCCTGGGCAGTGGTGTATCCTGGGGGCAAAGGGGGCGCTTGCCCCCGGGTAGCCAAAGGGGCACCAAAAAAGAAGGAAGAGACAAAGAAGGAAAGGGAGAAGAAAAGGGAAAGGAAAGGGGGAAAAGGAAAGAGGAAGGAAACGAAAGAAAATTAGAGATGGAATGGGAGGAAAGGAAAAGAAAAAGTAAAATAAAAAGGGGGAAGGGTCAACTAAAGAGGAAAGAGATAGAAAAGCTTATGGCGAAAAGGAAGAATCTGTAAGGGAAAGCTATAGAGCGCCAAAATTAGGGCGAAAATGTGCAACAAAAATGAGAAAAGAGAACGTATAAAAATAGTAAAGGAAGGGGCGCCAAAAAAGCAAAATAATAGCGATAAACGAAGGGGTGGTGAAATAAGTTGGAAAGAAAAGTGAAATAATACAAATAAAAAAGGTGCAGCAAAAATGAGAAAAGAAAAACCGATAAAAAAAGAAAGGGGCGCCAAAAAGGAACAATGATTGAGAAAAAGTTTAAGGAATTAAAGGGGTGCTAAAATAGCAAAGAAATTTGGAGCTAACGAAAAATAAAGAGCGTCAAAAACTGAAACAAAACGAAAAGCGGTTGAAAATAGTTTAAGGAAAAGGACGCAAAGATTGGCAAAGGAAATTGGAGTTTAAAGGGGGATAATAAGGGGCGTCAAAACAAAAAAAAACAAAAGGAAAAGGGCTGAAAAATAAGGAAAGGGGCACGAAAACAGCAACTGAAACTGGCAAGAAAGGGGGATATAGAAACAAAATAAAGGGGCGTCAAAACAGAAAAGCTCCGGAAAGGAATGAAATGTCCCACTTTAGTGCGACTAGTTGCCGACAAAACTGTCAATTTGCCGACACAATTTCAAAACTTTATTTATGTGGATGTTATGCATATTCAAGAAGATGCGGAATGGGGTGCCATTTTCAATTTCCACAGGGGCGCCAAAAGTTCATCGTCAGTTTGCCCCCCCCCCCCTTTTTTTTTTTTTTTTTTTTCCCCCCCCCCCCGGGGTATGTTGTCCTGGATACGCCTCTGCGGGGGAGTGGGGGTGGTAACTGGGTATTTTGGTCGGGTAACCACCCGAGTTACAAAAAACGCTAGACATGGGCAGGTCTCGAGACTTGCAATACAGTGTATCAAATTCAACCTATGTCTCTGTCAGTCTCACATTGTCTTATCAGTCTTAGTATCAGTCTTAGATAGCATATAAAATTAGAAGGAATCTGTTAGAATGATAATTTTTGTGTTGATATCATGCTCAAAACAGAACAAACAGTCCATAAAATAAGCTCAAATGAAGTGTACAAATCCAGGTTAAAATTCCAATGGTAATATTGTCTGGCCCCGAGTCTTGGATAGCGTGTCAATTTGAATAGGTATGGTCTCAGATAGGGTATCAATTTGAACAGATGCTGTCTCAGATAGGGTACCATTTCATTCGTTTCTGGTCTCATATAGGGTCACCGCCGGGACTCTTGTAACTCGGGTGGTTACTCGTGTACAGGTTACCCCCCGGGGATTACCTTTGTGGCATGACTATGTAATGAAAACAAACACAATACCATACTCATTTGGTTATTTTTAACATTTCAAATGCGGTTTATGGAAGGGAGGAAGGTAGAGGGATAGGGGGGAACGGTCACATTGAGGAAATCGATAGGCCAAAATTTTGCTCCTGAGGAAAAAATGACTTTTTGCACCCCTGGACAATAATATACATAAGAATGCACATGCACATGCACAAAATATACAGACCCTGAGTGACCTTTTACCTCACATAACCCCAGATAAGAAACCTTGTCTCAATGTATAAGCATACATGAACTTGATCCAACATCGCACTAACAAGAATTATGCAGCCCGTAATTAAGATCGCTCCCACAACTGTGGTTTAATCACGATTTATTGAAAATATGCAAATGAACACATTCATTATACAGTGGCATTCGCCAGAGGTGGGCCCGTGGCCCCTCCCCAAATATTTGATTTCGTGGTTTGGGTTGAGAGGAGAACGTCAGTCCCGTCAGTTCACTTTCGGGCTTCAGGTCAATGCATTTGCAGGCACAGTTGCCAGCCAAGTATAGTTTAAAAATTCAATGGTCAGTGTGCGATAAGCAAAATTTTACAAAATCCTGAAAGAAATTAGCCCTTCAGAAGACATTTCATAGCATAATATAACACAAAATTTTCCAAAGGGCTTTCCCCGCAACCCCACTGGGGCCCCTCATCCTGGCATAAATTCACATAGGGACCCTAATAATTACTTAACGTGACCCCTGAATGGACCTTTAACCTCATCTGTTATCGTATATAAGACCTCTTGGACTAATGTTGTATATAAACATTACTAAGTAGAACTGATCCATCACTGTACTAAAAAGCTAGAAAAACATTTGAACCAAATGTGTTATACCACAGGCACAAGGTATAATCCTAAGGGGCCCGGAATGACCTGTTGTACTCCTCAGCTGTTTACCCCACATAAGACCCCTTGTCTTGATGATTCGTATGAACTTGATCCATCACTGCAATAAAAAAGCTAAAATTGTGGACCATGAGTGTATTAACACATTGCACAAGATATGCACCGGTTGACCCCTGAATGGCCTTGGTTCTCATTTCTTTTACCCCACCATATAGTCGAACGCCACCAGCCGATTGGGACCGTTAAAAGGTCAATTATCAAGGCAAGAACTTCGCCGGGTTGAACTCGCCACTTTGGGTACGAAAAATCGCGACTATCCCCGCGTTTAATCTATGAGGTCACTCTCTTTAATCGATATTATTTAAAGGTCAGGTTGTCCTTTTTTTATTTTAAACCGGTTGTTGCAAAAATTAATCCTAGTGATAGGTAGTTCCTATTACTATTTGGAGTATAAGTGGTATCGCCGTGATTACAGCATCGGACTCCTTAGCAGCAACGGCCATTTGAATGTATGGTGAGTAACGCGTTGACTTCTTGTTTACCTTACAAACGATGTGGCACGCTGACATATTACCACACTGGCATTTTCTGCTCTTCTGATTTGTTTAGATATCCGATGTTAGTAATTACGGTTTGATTCATATTGTTGTATGCCATGATCTGCAAAGGTACAAAATAAATTAGCCTAAAGTTGGATCAAACCCAAATTCGGCACTCCGTGCAAGATTAGACTGGCGATATCGCCCATGACATGGAAAGCATGTGCGCTTAGCCGTGAGAGTGGGTCATATACATCATGACCCCCCCCCCCCGAACGGTTTTTATACTGTAGCAGTGCTAGGGCATTTGGGCATGTACGGTAAGGAATGTTGTACACTGTGTTTTTGTTCACAGTTTTAAAGCCAGAAGGGTACAGGATCGAGTCGTACATCGTTCGCCAATTACTCATAAAATAAATGGCAGGGGATTCACGTCATGTTGATCTCACACGGCTCAAGTAACAGGAGAGTGTCAGACTCAGACGGTCATTGATAGTGATTGGCATTACAGTTCAGTCTTGGCAGGCTTGACAAAATGTCTGAAGTTCGAAACTCTAAACCTTACTTTACTTTGTCATACTAGTGTCAGGGGACTTTTGAATTTGGAACCTTACATTATATGTTCAGCTTGAGTATTCTTTTGGCTGGCTAAGTCATGTAAGTAGAAATAAATAGAAATATTAAAAAATGCAAAATTAATTACATATAAATTATATAGATTAGTGTGTTTTAAATAAAAATGCATTGCCATGGTGCATGCTTTACAACCTAAGACTTGGTCAAAGGCCACTGCAAGCTGTTGAAGTACGGTCAGGTTGTAGTGCAGGTTGCTGTGTTTTTCAATTTTAGCCGAAGGTTCGTTATTTCTGAAGGTGCGTTTTATCCGAATGCGAAGGTTGTTTAATCCGAACACAATGATTTCCCATACTACGTAGGCGTTTTTTCAAAGTTGTTGATGATTGGGAAACATTTGTTTTCTTATTCCGAAGGTTTGTTTTTTCCCAATTTTGTTTATCAGAGCGTGCGTTATTCTGTAAGGTTTGTTTTTACCTCCGGAGGGTTCGTTGATCAAAAACTGGAATGGGTCGTGATCGAAAGGGACATAAGCAAACGAATTGGATATATAATGAACAGTATTTCTTTTTCGGATTATAATTTTTATGAACCTTCGGTAATAACGTAATAACTCTCGGATTATAAAACCTTGGAAGAAAAACTAACTTCGGATAACAAATTTTCGGGATAACGAACCTTCGAAATGGCGATACTTCGGATAAAGGAACCTTTGATAAATGCGCGGATATCCCATAGCTAGTTGCGGCTGGCGGGAGAAATATAAATACTCTGTCCAGAAGTTTATTTTCTACTTTTCGCGGGGTTTTGCAGTTCTAACCGCGTGTGCTGCAGGCATGATCACAATACATATACGTTTGGATTGTTTGGATGTTACACGCGCCCGTACGTAATTGGTTGGGTTTAACCACATTAGCTGTTGTTCAACTTGTTGCTATTGCCTATGCTGACTCGGGCGTGAATTGGCTTGCGCTACGGTCGTGACTTGATGCACCAATTGAGAGAAATAAATATCTGGATACAGTTATACATGTGCGGGGAACCTGCTGTTCCATCCCCCTGTACCCAACCAATGTGCCCGATAGGCACCTTAATATTCAATTTTACGGGTCCTGTATTTTTTTTTTTTGGTTGGCCCTTAGTAGTAAACGGTATGATTTTGGGACCACCCGGCTGCTCTCTACGACCCAATTGAAACAAAGGCGATACCATTTATTTTTGCTTATGGATTGGAAGAACTTACACTTAAAATAATGTATCGCCTGGTTTCAATGTGTCGTAAGAGAGTACCTGTTCCCCAATATCATATCTTGTTCTCTTCTTAAACAGCTTTGTATGTTACACGCCATCTTTAACCCCAATTTGTTGGATCCTTATGGCTTAAGACAACAAGAAAGGACTGCCACCGTCCATTCCCAGTGGGATAAAATAATAAAACAAACAAAAAGCAAACCAAAAAAGAGACACCAACATTGGCATGGCACACGCGAATGTACGAAATGCAGTATGCAGCGAGTGCCTCTAAAACCTCCAAATAACATGTATTACCGCAGTGCCTACTGACCAGGGTTCAATTATCAATTGGGGGGGAATCCAGCCCTTCTTCGTGGCATCACCGCCAATGAAACATGTGTTACATTTTCACAGCTGTTTAACGAATTCTCATTGCCCACTTCCTATCACTGCAGATTGTTGTTTTCGTCATCATATACACGACTGGTGTAATTTCAGAGAATACTAACTGTTGTTTATAAAACGAACCAGTGTTGCCGAAAAAAAAAAGTCACACTCTCGTCAATTAGGGGAATCACCATATCATTTTATGCCGTATCATTTTATCGTGAACCACAAAAAAAATGTTCCAAAAAATACACGGATTGGCAAAAGTGTTCTGAAATGCTTCAGTTACTCGGGCATTATGTGAACCTAATATGTTGCCATGCTTGGGCATTTTCCATGTACATTTCCCTGGGCAAAATCGGCAAATTGTCCCAGGTGTGCATTTCAATAGGGTTAAATGATAAGGTTATTATTGCACTGGGGGGCATCAGGAAAAAATTATGCACCGTTTGAGCCCCTGGAACAGGATTTTTTTTGTGTTTGCAAAACCCCCTTCCTGTGTGACCAACATTGAAGAAACATCACAAAAAATAAAAATAAGCCCAAGATTAAATTTCAATAAAAAAAACCTTGTGAAATTAGGTGAATGACATTGATTACACAAACCTATCGTTAGCCATTGTGCCAAACTTGTTCACGCTCTGCGTGTTTCATTAAGAAGAACAAGGTGCTGGTGAAGTATTAAACTCATCCTTTGTTGCTCTGTCTGCCATAAAGCTTCTTTCAGGCTTGTTCGTACGTGGACGTAAAGGTTACTCTGACTGGTGCTGCTTTCAACCTGTGACTGCGAGGTGTCAAGATGCTGTATAGGAATGCTGTGTTTTTAGTTGAACCCATGATATGGCTTATGACTAAGGTGTTGTTTCCTAACGTCACCAGGTTTACTCTGATCCCTTACCCTGACAGTGGGCATAGCCAGTTGGGGCATAGGGCAGAGTGATGTGCCCCCCCTATGATTTTGTAACAGAAAAGGGATTTTACGCTAAAATGCATGGATATGATAAATCGGACCTTTTTCAGACCTCTTTGCCCAGCGACCCGGATATTTTTGCCTGCCTGATCAGGGCTTTTTGGCCTCTAGACTACTGGGGAAATTGCCCCTCAGAACCACTGCACTGGCTACATGCGTGTCTGACACCAATATGAATTTAGCAACCTTTATGTATGTAAAGGCAAATTACAAGTTGACATTCATAATGGTTGACCCCCTGATTAGGGGGTGATTCTTTTTTTGTGGTCAGGTATGGAAATACAATGGATTGCCACTCTGAAATGGTTTTCAGTAACCTAGTGCGTACAAACTCCGTAAAACAGGGCAGTTTTCAAGCTGGATACCATATTGAATGCAAGTTTCACTAAATTTTACTGGTATGGACAAGGGTCAAGAAGCTAGGATAACAGGAATTGATACATTTCAAGAGAGCTGCAGCTATAAAAAGTAAAAAGTAAAAAAAAATTATACATAAATAATAAAATATGTCCAACTTACCAAATGGATATCACAGGGATTTCAGTAAAAATATCATTGGTTTTAATATTCAGTAAACAAAATTGTATATTTTTTAATTAGTGCTGTAACAACTTACAACAAAAACTCAGTGTGTGTAAATTTTTACAGCATTTTCATTTTATTTTTACATTAGTGGATAGTAAAAAAATTAGGCAATGTGGTTTGGTATTTGGATTATCTTCTAATTTAGCAGTTTCGTTAAGTGAATCTAATGCCTTTAAACAAAAACTCAAATTCTCATTTCAGTCAGAAAAGAAAAAGAAAAAAGTGAGTGATGCCAGTTCACCTTACTTTTACAAGGACGGATTTTACCTAAAGTTGTCCTTATTTTAATAATATTCTGATTTACTCTAAATTGTACGGTTCTGCTTTTGATTAGATTCAATACAAAAAGGAGGCACATGCTAAAAATTAGGGGCGCAAATGCCCGTACCCCCATGCGCACTGAGTGGATAGAGAAGTGAAGGCCACCAGCGGGGTTGTTAAAATCATATGAATTGAGGCCAAACATGGTATAACATAGTAAACGAGGTGTCGACCTGGCGACTTTTTATTGCAATATTTGGATTATAACATAGAGCCACTTAATCTTTTTTGTGAAAGATGAATTGGAAATGATATTCCCTTTTTGTTAAGAGTTTTGTGTCAATTATTTATATAACTCATTATAACAACACTACATGTTTTTTTTTTTTTTTGAAATTTCAAAAATAAAATTGAAGTTGTTAGAAAACAACACATTTTGCTGATCACATCCCTTATTAAGAAGAGAAACAGAAGTGTGGCTATGCCTTTTTAATTACAATGATTATAATTATCACCAATAAGTCACAGTATAAGGTGTACAATGTCATAATAAAGTTTCATGAGATGATAAGCACAGACTCAAATATAACCATCTGAAAATGTACCTAAAGTAGCTTTGCTTAACCTTGTGGTTAGATAAATATCTGTTCCAAAAAAAAAAACCGTTTCAGTGTGCGTTTTATCAAGTTTGTCACCAATTTTGTATTGTCTGAGTGACGAGTGACCTTCAGCTATTGCGTGAACGTTGAAAAGTGAACAGTAACCTTTGATTTCATCATATTCAAAGGGTTCCCAGCCAATCTTGCAGGTTTGGGAAAAATTCAGGAAAGGAAAACACAGGTCAAATCAAGGATTTTTTCATGAAATATGTGCATCTTAAAAGTCAACGGATAGCACTTTTTACACGTTATTTTTATATTTACACACAAAGTTATAGGAGGCATTACACAAGATTAACACTGGACAACATGTTAAAACAAGAGTGAGTGTTAATGCTTCTGACCACTTTAAAGGTATATCTGGATAATAACACTTTTTAAAAGTGCTACAAATCATAACAATAATTATGCCTGTTTTGCATGATTTGTGTTAACCCAGTGCCTTCTATACCTTTGTGTCTTTTAAAGCCAACAAAGCACATTTTTGAAGATCGTCCCCACCAATTTCCAGTTGGTGTTTTGAGATGTTTCTCCCAGTGCACAGTTGCCATTTGTATGGTCAGGTGTGAACCCTAGACCGGGAATGGCCCTTCCCTGTGACTGAGCTTAAACATAAATTCTCACGATAATAATAAGGAATGCTGAATGAAACCAGTCTTTCCAATTATTGGAAATAGCTGGAAGCCAGTGTTAAATCAGCGTCTGTCCAACCGACTCGAAAACAAAAGCACTTATTATAGCCTTATCAGTGATGGGAGCACCAAAATTTGAAACTGTTGTGCAACAAGGGGGGGGGAGTGGGTGTCAATCACATTTTTGGCATATAAATGGGAAATTTTTTCAAAATATAGTAAACTAAATTCCCTTTTATTAAGTGCATCAAATCCACCAATGAAGTGTTTCAGGGTCGCTGCTGTGGTGCCTTAGGCAGCACCAATACACCACAGTTAACAAGATCAGATGAGAAAGAAGGCTGTATGGAAAGCACCAGTACAAATTTAGGTACAGGAGGAAACCGAAGCTCGCTAGAGAAAATAAGCTGCGAGGTCCCCATTGAGCAATGGTAGATCGACACAAATTTCATGTTACGGACACTGGCTCTGCAGGGAATCGATTATCCCCAGGCGGCATTGGTGAAAAGACGACTGTGGATGAACCACGACACCAACCCGCATTCCTCAAAAAAGTTTGGAACTATCTTACCATCGGGCATGATACCTTGGGTGCATATCAGTGCATGTCAAGGAAAGATTTGTGCATACCAAGACATGGAACATAAATGACTCTGAATTTCATGATAGACCCCGGTGAGGACATTTATTTGAACCCTAGGGGTCCACTGGTCATTAGTGGACCCACATGAATTTAAGTCGCCTTTGCGGAACAAAGTGCATGACCGATGACTGCATTTATTCTGTAAAGCCTGCTGGGAATTCCACCATGATAGTAGGGTCACTAAATGGGGAGTTTCTGTTAACCTGACCCATCTGACACTTTTTTTGACCAACTTTAATATTTCGGAACCGTTCCGGAATGAAGCACGGACTTATTCCATTAAAGTTTAATTCATAAGTGTGTCAGAAAGTGTGTCAGAAAGTGTCAGATGGGTCAGGGTTACGGAAACTCCCCACTCAAAATAGCCCAAACCCGAGTATATTCCCACCCGGCCACAGGCCCACACCTTAGTCGCAGTCCGTTGTTTGGGGGAGGAGGCATCGTGACCAGGTGGGCAGAGAGTAAATTTAAAACTAGGGATCTTTTTGCGAGAGTTTTGATGGGGGGAAGGGAGGGGAATCCCCACAAAATATTTTCTTTTGCTAGTTTGTTCCCTCCCAAGATGAGCACGATTATACTTGTCTAGGCTCACTAAGAGGTGATGTCATAGCTTTCGCGCAGCATTGTGCATGCGTATCGTGCAAGCCGACTTTGTACGCTTGTGATTACCACTGCGGTTTATGCGATTGCACATTTAGTGGTGAATGAAAGCTTATGACGTACTCCTTAGTTTTTTTTTTTTTTTTCAAAGGGCCGGACGAACCGTAATGATTGATGTGACCTATGAAGTCATTGTTGACATTCAGGCACTGCCCTCTGTTGTTTCTGGCAGGCAAATTTATAGTAGTTTCTGTGAAAGACCACATTAAAATCTGGTTATAAATTACTTGCAGAATCTTTCCTGATTAAATTGGTCACAAAAGCAGCTCTGTCCAGCATTAGCTCTATTATTGCTTGATAAGAAAGTTAGTAGATTGAATGGAAACAAAAAGTTACAGCAAAAAAAGAATTCCCCATGCAAAGTATAGTGCTTTGCCAGCCAGTCTTCATCTTACACCAATAGGGCGGCCCCATAAACATCACAATGTCACGCATCTTAGAGAATGGGCTGGACAGATAAGTAAAAACCATTAATTGATTACTTTTGTGCCACCACTAATTTTTGAATGCAGTGTATTTGAAAAAACGGGGCCAGTTCATGGGAGGTTTTTTTGTGTGTCGTCTGCAAGAATGCAGAAGGCCATAGGAATTACTCTGGCCGTATGTTGTGTGTGGGTGTGGCTGTGGTCAAAATGTTAACCCTGAATATATTGCATACAGTAGGTTACAACCCAAGGGCTACGATGATGTAATTAATGGAAAGGAGGGGGAGGGGTGGCCGGTGACATAGGGGGTGACCACATGTGACCCTGCTGACCTCATGTGACCCTTTGGTCCCCTTCACCAACCGTGACGGCAGACAAACAATCACGGCTAGGGGCCCGCAATGTATTTTTTTAATCATGGGATATGATGGATAACATATTAGGCAAGAGGGACCCCCCCCCGCTTACCATACCCCCACACCATCCAACCCAGGCCCTTTTCCAGAAAAGAAACCCCCAACTCTGAGATTGATGCCTACCCGTACTTGTTCTCCGTTAATCGCTTGATCGCCAACCTTGACCGCCATTGAGGCCGTGATGTTGACTTCCACCTCCACACTCCTCACTCCACTCTCTAGGAATCATTTTGTTGGCCAACGAACCCTCCATAGAGACTTCATCCCTTTTTCCGTCAGCCCTTTGTCACCCTCTTCACAATCCGTGCACAATCAGTAACTATTCTTCCCTCATCACAAAAACATCTTAACCCCCTAACACCTTTTCACATTCTCATAACCCTTTACCGAATAAACTCTTGTGGAGCCCCCCTCCACACAACGCGTCAACCAAACCATAATAACACATACCGACCCCCCTAGTCTCTTAGAACTACCCCCCCCATTCATCCACCCGCTCTCTTACACTACCGCCGACCCACCGCCCCCGTCCCCACTTCTCTCTCCTTCTCCCTCCTCACAACCACCCCGCATTTCAGCCTGTACTCCTCTTCGCTAAAATATTGTACCCCCCACCTCCGTCCCCATCATTAGTTACATAGATTCAGCAAAGCTCTCGAGTACCTACTGGTACTCACCTTCTAACCCCTATTCCTATACTTCTTTCACTTTCTATAATCATATCCCCCCCCTTCCCGTCCCTCTCTGTCCTCCTTCGCCACCAAATCTCCCCCCCGACCTTTTCTTACCACTTGACCTCACTGCCCCTCCCCTCCGTCCCTCCCTTACGCTTTTTAATTCTCTACATCCCCCACCTTGACTTTCGCCACCACAATACCTAAGCCTGGTCTTTCCCATAACTAATCCCGCTCCATATCAAACAGTTCCTCCCACTTGATCCTTCTTTTCAATTGTTGACCTATCCACCCAAAATTACACCTCCTCTCTGTCGTCTGCTTACGTTTTCTACTCTTGTCTCATGCCTCATACTCCCCTCTCGATCTTAATCACCCATTCAAACCTCCCCCATCTACACTCTCACACTTCACTCTCCTCCCCCGCGTCCTCCCTATTGTACTACCCCCCACGTACTCTTCGTTCCACCACGACCATTTGTTAACCTTGTTTTATCACAATCCCTCCTTCCACAAGCTTCTTCCCTTTCTATTTTACGACTTACTCCCTATTATTCGCCACACCACTCATTTCCACATCCTTCCATAATTCGCTCCATCTGACCCCACGACCATCTGTCTTACTACCACCCTCTCTCCGTTACATTCCAATCCTATTTGTACTCTCCTTGTTCCCCAACTGCCTCCTTTCCCCTTCTCCTCCAGATCTGACCCCTCCGCCCTTCTCATCCCCCCTCCCTCCTCTAACTTGTGACAAGCACTCCCAGCATTATCCGTGGTATTTGGATATCACTTCTCCTTCACATGTTTTCCTTTCCCCTTTTTCATTTCCTGCGAAGAAATTTTTGCCCCCCCCTTTCTGTTTTTCCCGCAGGTGCTAGTGGCTGTTAATTTATTCCTTTTTAGAATTTTAGAACCAGCCTGTGTTTTAATGCGGAAAATTTAACCCTTTTTCAAAATGTTTCGGCGTGCAATTACAAAGTCTTCCTCCACGCCCCCCCCCCCTCCCCCCAACCCCCCCCCCCGCACCCCCCCCCCCCCCCCCCCACCACAACACCAGCTCCCTCCCTTCCATAAATCTAAATGCACGCACCAGTCCCTTGTAATGACGCATTGCACCCATCGGAGAAAATGTAGCTTTCGGCATAATACACCACAAAGGATACAGCGGAGAGATACGCACTGAGTCAGGCTAGGCTTATTGCACAAAATGGGGATCTATTCTCCCTATTTAGTTCACGATTAGCTACGATTGTGGACCGCTCTTCCCTCTTAACAACATTATTGGTTAACTCCAGAGCACATGATATGCTCTGAGTTGTATTTGAAACTAGTTTGGAGGATTTTTCGTGCCATCGTAAAGTGTTGTTACATCACAGTTCTTAGTAGCCGATCGCGGACAGGGGAATCCCATACGGGGGAAATCCCATGCCCTGACGTCATTTAAAATGGGATCCTTATCATTTTTCCAAGCCGCGATCGTGTTAAGAAATGAGGATATTAATTAAAATATATTAAATGATATTTAAAATAAGTGCTAAGATTATACTATATCGATGGACTTCAAAAAAGAAGTTAATTATAATTTTAATTGCTAGTAAGAGAACGCTTATTAATTCCCGACAACGAAAGAGGCCACGAAGGTCACGCCAGGTTACCGCGTCGTTACAACGTCACATGGGTATGGAACTTGGTCATCTGCTACTTTTCCGCTGATTTTTGGGGCATAAACGATCGTGGTGGGACTACGAACTATATTACCTAACGTAATGCACTGAAACTTTCAGGATCAGTAAAGAATGACACCAGCTTGTGTCATATTGGCAGAAAATTATATGGCATGGCCTGAGTTGAGTTTTATAATTGATTTAATGGGTAAAATTGTTCCAGCATTGAGTGGTTACAGCAATACACTGTCGATGGTGTAAAATTCGATATTCCTTCATGACGGCGACTTGGAACTCCTTTTGTGCCTGGACTGACATAGTAGGACAAAATATTATATTAGGTAGGTAAGTCCTTACATGCCTAGACTCCCCGTTTTTAGATATTTGGCCTCATTTTCTACCGTCTCGTGCATAGACTTGTCGGCCAAATTGAAATTTGAAGGGCGCCCGCCACACCTGATAATTTTGCCGAGGTCAACCACTGGCGGTCGACTACAACGACCTTGTTCTTCATGCTATAAGCCATAGAGAACAAAGCGAAAGATTAAAATCAGGTGGTGACACTTTGTCTGGTCCAGGGGCCCTTTGTGATATAAATTGGTCACAAAATTCAGCTGGTAGCATTAGCTTTATGCTTGATAAGAAAGGTTATTATATTATTGGAAACACAAGTTACCATACAGCCAAAAACAGAATTTCCCCATGCAAAGTTTAGGTGCTTGCATGCAGTTTCTCTCTTACACCAACAGGGGGCACCAAAACATCAACAAAATGTCACAGCCATCTATAGAGAATGGGCTTGACAAGATAAGTAAAAAACCAAATTTGATGAACATTTTTGTGCCACCACTATTTTTTGCAGCAGTGTACAAACCGGGGCCCCGTTCATGGGAACAGGTTTTTTTTGTGTGTCGTCTGCAAGAATGGCAGAAGGCACATAGGGATAACTCTGGCCCGTATGTCTTTGTTTGTGTGTCCTGTTGTCACAATGTTAACCCTTAATATATTGCATGCAGTATGAGTTCCCAAAGGGCTACGATGATGTAATTTCATGGAAAGGAGGGGGAGGGGTGGTGTGACATGTTAGTGACCTCACATGACTTGCTGACTCATGTGCCTTTGGTCCCCGTCACCAAAGTGACGGCAGACAACACTCACGTATGGGGACCGCAATGTATTTTTTAATCATGGGACTGATGGATAACATATGGCAAGAGGACCCCCCCGCTACCATACCCCACACCATCCAACCCAGGCCCCTTTTCCAGAAAATAAACCCCAACCTCTGAATTCGATACCTAATTTGAATTAAAAAAAACGTTTTTTGATAAAAAAAATACTTAGTCAAAAAAAAATCGAGCTCAATATTATTAGTAATTAAAAAAAACTTTTTAGAATTTTTAGAAAGCCTTGTGTTTATATGCTGACAAATTTAACCCTCATTTTCGCCGCTGCAATTCCAAAGTCTTCTCCCCCCGCCCCCCCCCCCCCCACCACAACACCAGTCTCCCCTCCCATAAATCTAAATGCAGCCACCAGTCCCTGTAATGACGCATGCCCCATCGAAAATTTACCTCCTTAGGCTATATACAACCAAAGATACAGCGAGATACAGTCACTGATCCGGGCTCGTATTGCACAAAATGGGGATCTATTCTCCCTATTTAGTTCACGATTAGCTACGATTTGGACCGCTTAACAACATTATTGGTCAACAGAGCACATTATATGCGTCTGAGTTTTATTGAAACTAGTTTGGAGCTTTTAAGGCCATCGAAAGTGTTTGTTTACCGAACCCGTTTTCAGTAGCCGATCGCGTACAGGGTGATCCCATAGGGACATCCCATGACGTCATTTAAAATGGAATCCTTATCATCTTGTCCAAAGCCGGACCGTTAAGAAATGAGGATATTAATTAAAATTAATAGTAAATGATAGTTTTAAAAATAAGTGCTACGTATACTATAATAATGGACTTTTCAAAAATCATAAGTATAATTTTTTAATTGCTAGTAAGAGAACGCTAGAATTCCCGCCACGAGGCCACGAGGTCACGCCAGGTTTACGCAGCTCGTTAGCAACGTCACAATGTAGTTTTATGGGAACTTGTCATCTGCTACTTTTCCGCTGATTTTTTGGGCATAACGATGTGCCCGAACTAATTACCCAACTTAATGCCACTGAAACTTATCAGGATCAGTAAAGAATGACACCAGCTTGTGTCATATTGGCAGAAATTATATGGCAAGGGCCGTGACGTGAGTTTTATAATGGAATTTTAATGGGTAAAAATATGTTCCAGATTGATTGGTTCCTACTCATGCAATACCTGTCGATGAAAAATTCGATATTCCTTCATGACGGCGACTTGGAACTTTGTGCCTGACTGACATATGTAGGAAAAATATATTATCCCTTAGGTGGTAAGTCATTACATGCCTAACTCCCCGTTTTTTAGGTATTTGGCCTCTTTTTCTACCGTTCGTGCGTGACTTGGATCGGCCAAATTTGAAATTTTGAAGGGCGCCCTCACACTGATAATTTTGCCGAAGAGTCCCACTTGGCGGTCGACTACATAAAACCCCTTGACTCAATGTATAAGCATACCAAGGAAGATTAAAATCAGGTGGTGACACTTGTGGTCCCAGGGCCTTTGTTGTATAAGGGGTACTACAGTGGCTTGGCTGGACTTTTAGGGTGCAGGACGCATCACTAAACAATCCGGACAAAACGGTGGAATAAAACAATACTTAAGGTGATAAACTTGTAGACTATTTGGAGTTAAAAAGTACAATGGGTGTCATGTGAAGCTGTGAATTTCTGCGTTGCTATAAAATAGGAAATACAGTTAATTATTTTTACAAACAGATCACATGGAACTACAATTTCATAAAAAGAGCTAAATTTTGATACTAAACACATCAAATTTGACCTTGACATAACTTAAATAGGTGCATTTGAAAAAAAATTCACATGGAAAACCGTGTAGTGTATCGCCCCTTAAACTAGGCAGGACCTATGTTCATTTGAGGGCACTATATAGTTGATTATTGCAATACGGTCACGTTACAAATAGCGTACATGATAGCGTATCTAACTATATTAAAATGAGGTTAATTTATACAAGTGGGAGAATTTCGTTTTCATATTTTTCTATAGCTATATTATGGGTAAAGCAAAAGACGACATGTGCTTAGTGTTAACCCCTGAGCATACCAAGAATGAACTTGATCCATCACTACACTAAAAGCAAACAACAATTTTAACCAAAAGTGTATACCAAAAGTTGGACACACAGACAGGCACAAGGAAACACACACGTATCATGCAGCCATTGTATCGGATGACCTAAAAACCAATGTGCTCCTGGCCACCTGTTTACTAAACAGTCATCCCTTCCCACTAAACCACAGGGACCGAGTGAGAAATGAAACCATAGATTACTTTGTTAAGTCGTTTTGAAAATAGATGTTACGAATTCACTATCATACCTGTGTTCTTTCAATTCAAATGGCACCTGTCACATCAATGTGGCTCAAAAATAACAAAATAAACTTTAGGGTTAACATTTTGACCACAGACACACCTACACAGACATACGACCTTCTGCAATTTTTGCAGATTACACAAAAATACGCTACAAATACTGGCCAGACAAGAGAAAGTGGCGAGGACCTCCTCGGTATTACAGATAGTAAGAGATCCCTTATATTTGAATATCTTTATTTGTCAGAGGGCACAATGTCTGTTCCACCTACTTCTTAAAAGTAAATTATGCTTTCTTTCATAACATTCATGCAAGTGAACAAAAGCCCGGAACTCCTACAACCTATGTCAAGATTTCCTACAATAAAAGACAATTTTGGGATTCCAAGGGCTACGAAAATTTTATAAAAATGCAGAAATCCAGCAAGCAATATGTGGAATAGGCCAAAATTGGAATGTTTTTTTCAAGAGCCTACTTAAATTCTATGATTAAGTGATCCAAGCAGACTACTGCAAAAATACTCCAAGATTGAGAATTGAAACCACTTTTACTTACCCACACATTCACTGCCAGCCAAGTCAACTAGCTGTAATTTGGTTCTCACAACACCACCTCCTCCCACCACAGGGGTGCCACTCCTTGAAGGTGCTGGGGAAGCAGCACGGGTAAAACTTGACAGAGATGGCTGGGAGGAGCTTCTGGTCACTCGGAATGAGACTGGGCTCTCCCTGTGTCTGATATCACCTGGATGAAATGGGACAAATATTTAGCCCATCGAGAGTATGTAACAATGAAATGTACAGATATTTGTCAAAACATGACAAAGAGTACACACTTATGTCTATAAAGTCCAAATTATGAATTACACCTCGTGACCAACCCATTACTTGACATTTGGTTTAATATTTATGCAACCCCTTTGGTATAGACCAAAGTTTTTCGTTTTGCGGAAAACTAAGAAATTTCACGGAATTGCGAGTTTAAAACATAGATTTGGATTTGAATGTCCTAAAAAAACTTGGGATTTTTCCAGTTATCTGATTTTTTTAAAACAAAATAATGGTTGAAATTCATCCTACCACTAATTTTAGTCTTAATAGTCTCAAAATTAATTGAAATCCCCTGAATTTCCATCAATTCTGGACAAAAGTTACCTTAGTAAGCTTCATTATCACCAATTTCACGCATAGAATTCGGCATACTTTAAATACATTGTTGTGTTTTTAGTTGAAAATTGAAATGTTTCCTAGAATTGCATAAAGCTTTCAATTAGAAAACAAAAAAGAAAACTGAATCAGCAATTTAGAAAATGTGAAAATTTGGTCTTTGACTTTAGGTCAAATATAACAAGAAACTACATCTTGTAACTAACTCTACCTTGCCAAGTTTCTGGTATTGGCGATTCACTCCTAGAAATATTAGGAGTAACTGACAAAACATCCTGATGTGTAGATACTGTAAGGGTCACCACCAGATGGGACCGACTAGAATGCGCATGGACCAGGGTGGCGTCTTCATGTCGGTGTAGCATGCCGTACTGTACAAGGTCAACGACCTCTGCTGCACAGTCCACAGGTCTGTTGAAGGAATGAGGAAAATGCTGATTAAAATTAGAAACTTTGTATATGTATGCTGTTGAGCAAAATACCAAAGAGAAATAAATCTGCCAAAATTCAATTATCAGGGATGTAAGTGTGCATATCATTGATTTCCTGAAAATTGATCCAGCACTTGGCCCAGCGGCCAAATGCATTCGTGCAATGCTATTTTTTTATGAGGGAATCTTCTAAACAAAAGGCTACAGAAGGAGATAAAGGGGTATATCCCTACCAAAAAAATGTGCATAGGCTTTTCTTGCTGAAAAAAAAAACCACTAATGTCCATTAAAAGAAATACATTTCTGGAATTTCTTTTTTTTTTATTATGGCAAAATATCTGCAATTCCAGAAACTTACAGTAGTCTTACATCTCTGAATTATAGAACATAATTTTCATTTAAATCTCTTCATACTTTTTCTACATTCAATACTAAAATTCTAATTAGTGGCAAACTACCAAGTCTTAAATTCTAATTTTATTTATTAGCAAAAGGGATTTGGACAGGATCAAAACTTCACATAATTGTTGACAAAGAACTTGTAAAATTTGCCTAGATTTATCATAAGAAACAATACGTAGAAATTTATTATTCCAATCTAAATTAAATGTCATTCAAATTAAAACCGCAGAAATAGCATTGCAATTCACTTCAAATTTATTTTGGAGTTACAGATAAATATTTTAAATCAAAATTTCAAAATTTCTGTTCTAGAATTACCAAATAAAAGTAACTGAATCAATCAAATTGAAAACTTACAGATCAATGTATAACTACCTTTGTGTAAGTGATGGGATTTCCATTGCTCCATCATCAGAAGTAAAGATATCCCTCTTCACATCCCCTACTTTGGATGCTAATAGATCTCTGATGTCATTATTGTAAACCTCAACCACTGAAGCCTCAACGGTGTGTACAACATCAGGCTTTTCAGAAATCAACCTTGAAAATAAATTATGTTGACTATCCATTAGTTAAGGTAAGGTATTAGAATTTAATGCCACCTTAACAC
The DNA here is from genome assembly GCA_023653785.1 of Ophioderma brevispina. Classification (NCBI taxonomy): domain Eukaryota; kingdom Metazoa; phylum Echinodermata; class Ophiuroidea; order Amphilepidida; family Ophiodermatidae; genus Ophioderma; species Ophioderma brevispina. Next base: position 167,935 of record JAMKCH010064476.1, read on the forward strand.
AATTGTGTCATATTGGTTCATTAAGTACAAACTGAGACGAATATAACTATACTCGATTCGCGCTGATATAGGGACAACCTGTACTTTTTACGGGAGAGAACTGTTTGTGAGGGGCGCATAGCAATTAACTTTGCAGCAATCTTAGTCCGTGCGTTCTTAATACTGTGTGCTCTACGGTCAATACGATGTGCAGTGGTCAAAAACATAGAGGTCACTGGTAAAAGTAATGTACGCTAATATGTGAAATACTGTTGAGGCAGGGGCGCTATTGAATCCTGAATATGGTACCAGCGGTTTTTGTGCTGTCCACACAGGTTATATGGGGGCCTGACCATTACTTTCATACGTACCTAAACTAATACGACTATACAATAGTCATACCCACTCATAGATGGTCCAACGTAGCTCTTAATAGTTGACGCACGTTGGATGAAATATTTGTGTAAAAACGTCGCCTAAATTAACTTCTTTAGTGTAAAGATTCGGGGAATTACTTTGTCAGTGTACATTTAGGAACAGTATAGAAGGACCAAACAATATGAACATACCGTGTTCAGTGCTCAGTAGGAATTTATTTTCCCATCGTTCTCTGTTTTAATTCTAAATCTCAATTTGAATTTCCTTAATTCTAATGCCATATTCTTAACACTTGCATATTTTAACATGTTTTAACATTTAAAAGATAGCGTTTTTGCACAGTGGATCACAGAAAAGCGTTAATTCCTAAACAGCGTTTTTACAGTAAATATGGTCTGATTTATGAATCATGTATCATCAAAACTACAAAATTCAATTATGAAAAATACAGGAAACAAGATTAATTTTTTGTACTTGGCCGTTTTTCCTTTCAAGTCACTTTCTATTGTTAGGCATCGAAGCGACTTCTTGGATGGATTAAAATGCTTATCCCTATTTCACCTAATGGATATAATCCAAAACATTTTTCCCCAGCTCCTATACAGCGCGAATCCAGTATACAACTACACAACCATTTCCTTCATGGGAGTACCTTTGAAGTGACTATTAAGTAGCCGCGGAGTACCCACCCGCAAGGGTACCACATCACCGGCCGCAAAAGTGGGGGTAACCTCCACCTAGTACACACATAGCTTAACCAATATCGACAGCCATGCTGGAGTCCTGCACTGGTACTCCCATCAATGGAGCTGTGATCTTGTGTATTATTTTAGTTTTTTATCCATTATTTAACATTTTGGTCTCATATGTTAGATGTTTTTACACAAAATCATTTATAGGGCGGTTTCTTGGTGATGTTAAACTCAAATATTGATGTTACTAAGCTTGAAAAGATCAGAAAGTCAAAACAACAATGGAATGTTTTTGGCGCCCTCTATGGTCCAGAAAGCTGCCTACTAGGCAGCCAGTAGAGAGTACCGGTGAAGGTACTCCCCTTTGAGTGGCTGCAGAGCTGTTACTCCACTACTGGTGGCTTACATGGTTACCTGTCGTCACCTAGCAGGCAACTGCAGAGTACCTTATAGGATGGGTGCACTAAGTAAACATAGCTTTTATGAACCCAGTGGCTAGGGTACTTCACAACAGTACTTGTTGTAGGGACTGGCAAATCGGATGATGCCACAAGGGGGGTGGGTGGTACCTTGGAGTAGAGCTAAGAGTAACCATGGAAGTAGCTTAAGCTCCGGGTTACACCGTGAGTAGAATCTGGCTGGTGTAAATTTATCTCAGGTACAAGTGTGAAACTAGTCCACAGTTTCAGGTAGGAACACACAACAGCTACCCAAAGTATACAGAGTGCATTAGGTAACAACAAGAAATAAGAATAAATGTTCATCCCAACTGCACAGGAGGAAAAAATCAACACCACCCGACAAACAATATGACTTGGGCATGTATGAACCTGCTTTAAGAAGTATACAGTTAAAAACAACTAAAAGATAATCCAGAAAAAGACAAACCATCCTCCGCAGTGAAAAGGTAAGTGCCATGAAGCACTACGAGTATAAAACCAGCATAATAGGATCAGTGTTTGCACTGAACACAGAAAAGATGTGGCAGCTGAATAAGAATGGTGCAGGTGGGACAAAAATGGCATTGTCCACACAACTGTGGTATGTGACATAGTTGAAAACAGCTTAAATCGTTAAAATGGAAAAGCAAGTGACTACTGGATTTTAATATTATACCATGTGTGTTAACTCTGTGAGTGTTGGATCCATTGTGTGTGAATCCAATTTAAAAATTTATAAACAGTGATTAAAAAGAAAGTTAAATATTTATTCAAATCAGCCTCCTTCATGAAATTTATCACCCAAGAGGCTTTATATCTTGAAATGTTTTCATGTCTCAACATTATAAGATTTCCTCTTTGTATAAGAGCATACCATACAATACAAGCAATCACTTAAGAATGTTTTACATAGACACAATTACAGGGAAACCTGCCGATTGGTTTTTCAATTTCTAAGTAACATCCATGAGTCCCCATAGTATGACCAAATTCATGTCACAACACAACACAAGTAATTTTAGATCATACTACACTTTCCTCCCTTCGTTCAACCAAACTTCAACTGCCTGCAGCTCCATCATTTGGTGGCAAACACTGCAGGACACATTTCCTAATAATAAAAATACATCGCAGTACCCAGACCGCGAGTGTCGTCTGTCGTCGCGGTTTGTGAATGGGCCAAAGGTCACATGAGGTCACCAAGGTCACATGAGGTCACCAACATGTCACCCAAACCCACCCCCTCCTTTCCACCAAGTTACATCATCGTAGCCCTTACGGAACTTCATACAGCATGCATTAAAGGGATTAGCAGCGATAATGCGAGAGAATCGAAAAAATGTGAAAATGCATGTTTTTAACTTATAAATCAGGGATAAGTGTGTACAATTCCATATCAGTGCTTTAATGTAGAAAAAAAGCACCAAATAGTGAAAAAATGAAGTATTTGAGGAAATTTGTCAAACCGCCTCGCGCAAATAGACCTATCACGAAGGCATCTCAAAATCTGCACTAAAGAGCTGATTGTGGTTTACACCAGTACAGAATAAACAAAGATCAATACTGTTTGTGTTTGAGGTCAAACTGTATTGATCATGGTGCACAATATCACGCTGAAAATCTGTGATATTCACCGGAAAAGGCTTTTTTGATCTTAAGTTGGAATTTTGATACGCACGTATAGAAATTACAGAATCAGATAAAAAGTACTGCCTTGTCTTTAATACACGGATTTCAAGCCAACCACTTGAAGGTTATGTTCGCATATCCATGCCAGTAACAAAAATATAAAAATATGAATTTAGATGATTTTTTTGATGTTTCAGATTAGCAAATCACTGCTAATCCCTTTAAGGGTTAATATTTTGACCACAGACACACACACACACACACAGACACACAGATACACAGACATATGACCAGAGTAATCCCTATGTGCCCTCTGTAATTCTTGCAGACGACACAATAATAAACTGAGGAATTGGTTTAATGTTCCCCTCTGAAGGATGAGATATTCTCATAGTTCATTTGTCCAACTCAAAATGAACCATGGGGAGAATGGAAGTCTAGTTTTAATAAATAGTTCTTATTCAAATCCAGAATTTAGTACCTGCTTAAATCCTGGCAAGTGACCCTACCAGGGACCTTCACCACCAAAGGCAAATATCCTAACCAGTGGGTCACACTCTCCTACTATATTCCTACTATTCAAGTGGAAAAGACCATAACACAGCCATCGCATACATTTTACTTGTTGCAAGGTGGCTTTTCAAGCTCACCTCATGCCCAGTTTTAAATACAGTTTGTCATTACAGTGTATATTTATATAATACATATGCATATTACCCCTTACCTGAAAAGCTCTCTTGTCGCTCTAGGAATGAGTCCATCACTATCATCTGGTTCCAGGCTCTGACTACTCTGACTTAGGTCAGAATACTTCCCTCCTAGCATACTGTAGGTCTTACCGCTCCCTGTCTGCCCATAGGCCATTATGCACACATTATATCTGAATTTAAGAATCAAAATGATATGTGACTGAGTCTGTCAATTTTCTTGTATTCTTTCTTTTCATTTTAACAATGTTAGAGAGGCTATAATTACTTTAACATTATGATATTGGGAAGGTAGGAATTTTGAAGCAAATAACTTTCATCAATAGCAGAAACTTGATTGGTATGTTACCAGATTCTAATTTGTCTTTGATAAAATTTTGCCAAAATCCAAACATCAGGACGACTATATGCTTTCACCTAACAGCAGCTATGAAGCCCTTCCCATAATGCATCCATTTTCCTTTTTCCATTTTCTATAATAACTTTTAATCACAGCATAAAAATTGATGACTTAAGGGGAGTGTTAAGTCAGGAATTCAAAGGAACTGTTTTTTTGCCGTATCTTCTTAAATTGTTCCAAACTATATAAAAATATACATATTTGAGAAGGAAATGACTCAAGGAATCCAAATATGATATTTTTTCCCCAAAATACATATTTTTGAGAAAATCAGAAAAAATGGCAATTTTCACTCATTTTTTTTGGTTCCCTATAAAAAAATATAGAATGTTAAAAAATGTGCCTTGTTCATTTTTTGTATTCCAGAGTCATAGTTTTAAGGTTGGCATTTCCCCTTTTTCAAATTCCTGCACTATTTTTCAAATTATTTGCCAAAAAAGGCCAAAATCTGTGTGTTTCAATTTGGAACAACGCCAAGGTTGTTCAAAGGTTGACATAAATCACGATTTTTTACCAAAAAATTAAAAACTAAAAAATACCGACCTAGATTTTGATATGCTCTATACGATGCATTTCATTTCTTACCTGTTGCTGATATCGATTTCGAGTAACTGGGAACCGAAATCACGAATTATCGCCGAAAGTGAACACAGAGAAGAAAATTGCCATTTTGTCCAAATATTGCCCCGTTTTGCTACAAAATATAGCCTTATTCCAAAACACAAGCGGTTTCATCTCTTATTCTTCACACTACTTCTGCACCAGGTCAAATTACTACATCTGGATTCTTATAATTCAAAATTCAACAATTTATGAGCCTCAAATCATGAAATTAAAATCCCATTCTGTTTGCATACAAGTTACCATGGGTATGCGTCATCTAATCGATGCGCTCATTACTGCCAACTTTTGCTCGCGTGCGAAATCACCTGCCTTTTGCATTCAGCCCATGTGATTGTTTTTGGTCAAAAATGGGTAACATAGTAAAAGTTAATGGACAAAATATGAGGAAAAATAAATATATATAGATTCTGTTAAAACATATGGAAAGAAAACATGCTAATGTCATTAAACATGAAAAAAAACTAAAAACTGGCCATTTGACCAAGTTCCTGACTTAGCACTCCCTTAAATCTGAACACAAAAATGACAAGCCAACGTATGGATCATACAGTTATTTGCTAAGTGGTCGGTATTCATTTCATTGGAATGGGTGTTTTTTCATCTAATTTGTAAAGGCAATCAAGTGTTAAAGATATAAATTATGTGTATGTCTTTTATTAAGAGCCTCTTACGAAATAAGCATTAATTTTTTTATTAGTGCTCGATTACAATAACATATGGTAGGTTATTTTGTTATTCACACATTTCCTATGGGATGTTCCATGTGTTGGCAGCTCCAGTTCGAGGCCCTAGTGCATGATGGGAAAGGTTTCTGAGCTGCTGCAATTTGAACTGATCTCCACAAGTGGGTAAGTAGTTGATAAACTGTTTTATGAACTGCAACATGGTAACAATTAAAGTCTATTCCTGTATGTGAGTAAGTTTGTTATTCAAGCCATTAGCAATTTACTAAAAAGCTTACCATCCAATAGAGATGTAAGGAGTGGCTGGACTTCTTCAAACACAGCTTGCTGGGAGTCTGTTGGTGATAAACTCTGGAAATACAAAGTGCATGCTCATAGATATTATACTCCCCTAGCATTATTGAAACTGGGATCTTTGGATTATGAATAAGTACGGAGGGATATGGGAAAATGGAATAAGAAAAATGAATGGATCTACTCAGTCATGAGAGGAGCAATATGAATATGACTTGTGTTGAAGACCCCTTAAAAGTGCAACAAGCGATTTTGAGCATCTGCGTTTTTTGTTAGGGGTCATGTATTAGTAATTTCACATAGATTAGGCACTCAAAAGATTTCTTACCTTGTATTTTGGTACAGAATGTCTTGAAAGTAAAAACAAAAGGTGATTTTTATATGCTTATATTTAAAACATAGGCTGAATTTCCTATTTGCTCCTATAGGAAATTTGAAATTTCACAATTGTGGTACCAAAGGAATAATTCTCAGCTTAATCCTTTCAGTTAGAGATGTTTTTGGATAGAAGTTTTTTAGAAAGTTTTACAACAGTGCAAAAATCAGAATTTTCATATTTTTTCCACATTTTTAGGGACATTTGTTATTGTGAAATCTCTCGTTGCACCTTTAATATAAATGTGGGCACACAAATCAAATTGTTGTTGTTTATTCAGAACACTCATTGGTACACAGTCATACAACTTATCACAATGTTTAACCTCCAAGTGGCCACAGAACTACAAACTAATACAAACAAACATCTTCTCAATGTACATTGTAAACTTTTGCCACACACTTACCTTTCAAATTCATAAACTTTGTTTGAAGCTGCATGCCCATGCGGTTGTATTTCACTGATAGTGTTTCCTGCAATTAAGTGTTGTAGAGAATGATGAACCCTATTTTGAGCCATTTCAACAACTGCGAATGATTGCCTTTACATTTTCTATCAGACTTTTTACACAATAGATGTATTTGTGTAACTACCTTTCTTTTTCTCACAAAGTCACTGTTTTTTTTTGGTAAGGTTGCTTTCAAAATAATTCAAAGTCATGAAAAACACAATGTTCCTGGAACATGAGTCACTTGCCATTGTGCATACTGAGGTGATGTTCCATTTTGGAGACAATTTCTAAAAGACAGAAAATCTTCCTATTATCCTACCCTCTCTGATTGCTGTGTTAAGGCACTTTAAGGGTACATCAGTTTATCTTATTTTGACCTTTGACCCAGTAACTGAAGGAAATACAGACAAGTCATCCTTGACTTAATGATTAAAACTGACAAACATTCAAGTTATCATTACCTGGGATTGTGACAAACATGATGGTATAGCCTAGATATTTGTATCATTGAATTTAGTTTCAACTTTGACATTTGACCCATAAACCATTGGTGAGTGAGTGAGTGAGTGATGTGAGTGAGTGAGTGAGTGAGTGAGTGGTGAGTGAGTGAGTGAGTGAGTGAGTGAGTGAGTGAGTGAGTGAGTGAGTGAGTGAGTGAGTGGAGAGAGAGAGAGAGAGAGAGAGAGGAAGGAAGGAGGGAGGAGGGGAAGGAGGGAGGGCGGGTCACCAAGGACTTTATTGAATGTTTATTAGTAATAAACTTGGTGGTCTACCTATTTGTATTATTTGAGCATGTACAAAGTTGATCAATTTTTCATGGACCCTTTAACCAAAATGTGACAGAGTACGTGTGAGATTCTTACCCAAGATCACGGTCCAGGACCACAACCTGTTGAAATTATCTCATAAGGCACATATTCACTATTTTCTACTTCAATCACAAATCTGATGTTTTCATTGCTATTTCTAACTCTGAAATAAAATAAAATTCATTTTGTGCCTGGAGTGGAAAATGAACCCATCACCTTTGGATTACAAGACAAGTGTCTATCGATTCCTGGGTGTGCGCGCTCCCTCTGCAGCCCCAGGCTATGCGCATGTACTTCATATAGTTAGATGAAAGATATAAATCCTACTTACGTCATCTAAGACATGAACAACTTCCTCCATTTGTGCACTCGACCTAAACATAAACAATTCATTAAGGGAAAAAGACAGTTACCATTTATTGATTGGTGGCAACTTTAATTTTACAAACATACTAGCCATAAAATCTGCACTGATTCAAAGTTTGCTGATTATTGTGCAGTGTAGAATGTGTAATATTTAAATCAGTTACTTTTTATAGCAAGTGTTTCCCCTGTCAGCATATTGAAGTCCTGATTTCAGTGTCAATGTCTGTACCCAACAGCAGATATATCATCTATCCGTACTTCAATTTGTTCGATTGGTTAGTGCTAGAGAAGAATATTTTGTATATGTTCTATAAACAAATATTGACTGCTCTGTATTTGCGAAATACCGCTCCTCTGTAGGCTTGTGGTCTCCAGAAAGCTCGGGAAGGTATTGGCACCATTTCCCTTGTGAGTAGCCAATATTTGTATGCTATTTTGCCAGGTTGCCTGCAAACAGGAGTAGTCCAACCTTGTACATACACACCAAGAACAATACTGTACATGCATTTACCGAATGTAATGTGCACATATCAATATTCAATTACCTAATATCAGGCTTGCTATCTCACAGGAATGTTTATGAACTAAGTGTAGGGTTTGAATAACTGCTTTAAGAGAAATCTTAGCTCTGATAACCACTTACCTTCTTGGTGATTTGAGATCTGCATTGGTTGAATAATCAAATGGCAGAATAGGACGGGCTCTGCAATGCACTCGTATGTTTCCTCTCAATTCCTGCAGCAGGTGTGAAAGAAACCATGTTATATGTTCATCCATGTTTATTTTAAAACATTAGAATGAGAGAGAGGGAGGGAAAGGAGAGAGAGCTTTGTTATATATAATACATATCAAAGCTCAAGATTTAGCTTTTGTTGCAAAAGACATGTTATACAGATGCTCAAAACATTTGACATATTTATGTGGGTTGATACATTTTGTGACCCCACTTTGCCTGACCCAACTCTGAATTTAGCACCCTTTACAGAAAAAATACATCGGTCCTCGGACCGCATGTGTCACCTGCCGTCGCGGTTTGTAATGATAGGTCTCATATGACCTTTGACCTTGGCATGTGACCTTTGACTGACATCAACAAATGGGTGATCCAATGTTGCACCTAGGCTATGAATCAAGGTTTGATTCCAATTGAACTTTTCCAATTTAGGTCAATTTTACATTTTCAGCTATCTTACAACTTGACCTCACATGACCTTTGACCTTGATATGTGACCTTTGACCTCATCAGCAAATGCGGGATCCCATGTTGCATCCATGACTCGAGTTTGGTTTAAATCCATCAAAGTATGCGGATATTACAGGCAAATGTTAACCCTTTTTCACAACAACTACAGACAACAAAAACAAAGTATCTCCTATGTGTCTTCTCCTGCCTTAAGGCCAGGCGACAAAAAAGTCCATCATCGCATGCACTTTATTACGTAAAGACTGATGAATTCAGAGTTGGGTCAGGCAAAGTGGGGTCAATAAATAAATAAATGAATTCAGCAACCTTTATGAAATAAAGTACAGTATCACAAACACTTTATTCTGTTATTCCATAAAGGTTCTGAGTCAGGTCAAGCAAAGTGGGGTCACAGAATGTACCAACCCACATGAGACAGTGTGAAAGGTATAACATAATGACACCAAATATAACAAGGGTCTTACCACTAATGTGTTGTGGAGTTCTTTTCTTCTCCTTTTCTCTTTGCCCAGACATTGTTCAGCATCAGATAACTTCCCTTCCAGCTCAATCACTTGGTTTTGTAGTTCTAGGGACAAACATTATTTCAGTTTAGAGCATATGGTTAGAAATTAAAACACTCCATTCCTACCACTCTACATAGAGGATAAGTCCATAATAAACTGTGGGGATGAACTCGGTATTCTGCCACACATTCATTACAAAGCAGTTTATTCTGTTGAGGCTGTCAAATTCATAGGGTGGTGGCACAATACAAAATTCTTTCCAACTGTGGATACAGGTATATTTGAAGTTGTAGTTTCTTAGACACCTTTTGGTGTATACATACACACATGAAGACCCAAGCATTAACAACTGTGATTCTTTTGCAAAACAAAATGATGTTGTCGAAACAAAACAGGCTCACTACGCCCAAAGGTTTACACGCTTTATTCCATCATGTGTGAAGTTACACATGACGGAATAAAGTGCACATAAACCACTGGATGAAGTAAGCCCATTTTGATTCACCAAGTTAAGCTTGATTCTCTAAATGAAAAACAGGTTGAACAATTAAACAATCATTTAGGATATAATGTTACAGCCGCTTCCTACAAAATGGATGTTTTTGTGTACAAAAGGGCAAAATTTCCCTCCAAATTCCAAAATTTCCTTCCAAATTCCAAAATTTCCCTCCAAATACCAAATTTCCAGATAAGGAGCTCTCCCAAATTCCACACTTTTCATGCCATACAGGTATGGGTATAAAGTAAAGAAAATCAGGCAAACTGCCTTGTCTAAAGGCAGAGCATGTTGCAGCAACAGGATTCAGAACCACAACATGGTGAGTGCTATACCAAAACTTCCATACCACTGTGTCTCACTGCCGCCACTTATTCTGACCTACCAATTCAACTGGGAGTTTCCGTAACCTGACCCATCTGACACTTTTTTCTGACACACATGAATTCGGAAACCCTTCACGGAATAAAGCATGGTTCATTCCGTTAAGGTTTCCGAATTCATAAGTGTGTCAGATGGGTGTCAGGTTATGGAAACTCCCAATTTGACTGATCTAATTAGTCTGTCACACTCTACTTCCCTGAAATTGTATGCCAATTATATGTAGATGTAGTATCTGAAGCTGCATTGTGAAGCATACAAAGAACAACTTACACACATGGACACACATACCTTTTAAATCCATAGTTTTCAGTAGCATAGCATTTTGCAGTATTTCAGCCTGACTTTGTGCCCAAGAAGAGGTTTCTTGAATCCATCTTGGCATCACAGAAGCTGCTACCCTCACCTTCTCAAGTTCCCTTTTGGTTTCCTGTCAAACAATAAAAACAATCCACCACTATACTCTGTCCAGCTCGAAGTATGTAGTAGCGATGAGGACATATACATTGTAATTGTAATGATTTTCAGCGCGCGCGTAAGCAAAGCACAAGCGCACTGCAACTGAAAGCCGGCACTGAATATACGCATGTCGTCACTTCATAGTTCAGACAAGATAAAGTATACATTTATTCAGCTCATGCTGTCACCTCAAACATTTTTCCCCACAGTTAATAATACTAATAATCAGTAAGATTGTTTTCCAACAACATGTGTTTTTCATTGTAACATCTTTCTTTTCAATGTAAATATCTGTATTATTTCCTAACATGAGCTACTGTAAAAGTAGTACTTTTAATTTTGCATGTGTAATATTTCATGCTTCAGCAATTTTTTAGCATTTTTACTTGTCTTTAAACTTGCTCTTTTCAGAGCTCCTACATAGACTTACAAACAAAATAAACACTTTTGTGCATTTTTAATTTTGTGCTTGTTCGTGTGAATATTTCCACATTTACAGTATTATTAGCCTGTCTAATACAAGCACAACTTGGCTTTATGAGGCACCAATTTTGCCTATCGGTTTCCATTTCTTTGGGTGGGACAAATGGATTCATACAAACACTCCAACCGTTTCAATGCTCTACTTGTGTTCCAAATTATAAGGGGTGCAATTAATGCATGCTACTTTTCTGCTCTGTTCATAAATTAGATAGATGGACAGGATTATCCTCCCTCCCCATCTTAGAACTTTGGGGACTCAAAAAACAGACAAAATACAAATATGGCAAAATCGTACTAGTTGGCAGACATGTCTCCTCTTTAATATGCTTTAAATGTCTTCTGAGGGCTAATTCTTGCATGTTTTTTAAAATTTACTTGTCGCATGCTAACCATTGAACTTTAAACCTATACTTTGCCGGCAATCTGGCCTGGAAGTGCCATGACCTGAATTCTTCATGTGAACCAATGAGCTCATCTCAACGACGAAATCAAATATTATGGGAGCGCATTCACCCCTGCCCCCCGGCTATGCTATTGTCTTTGAATGTGTATAACTTGATTGCACATGCTGCAAACACAATCAGTGTTTCCTACCTTTACTTGCTTGTAAACACTCCTCAAGGAATCCACCATTTGCATATGGGATGCTTGAGCCACTTCAGCATCTTGCTTGGCAATATCCTGCATTCCCCTGCTTTTGCAGATCTCTTCTTGCATCTGCAATATTGAGATTGAAATTTGGTACTTTAGCAAGGCTAATAAAGCTTACTGATATGTTAAGGGTGTGACTGGAACTTCTTTCAAATCACTTTTCTCTCAACCGATCTGTCCATTTGTTTCTCCCACATGGCATTTTGTTTGTCTATCATGTATGTGAATTATGTAGCTGCGTATGTTGTTAATGTAATCCGGTTTGGGTGCCTTTATCTGGTCAGAGGGAAATGGGTGGGTTATGATAGTGATTGGGTTGCAGGGAAGGGACCGGGAGGCACGTTCTGGGATCATTGGGATGGCTATGTATCCGTGTATTATATGTTTGATTTCTTTTGTAACTATTTTTTTTTATTGGTTACCACAACTAATCATGCTTATTGCATTTATGTGGTACCCACATCTCCTCCATATTCCTTTTTTCTTTTGTAATAGATTTTGTACCTACTTGTGTATATAGAGTTGGAGATGGAAATAAATTGATTGATTGAACACAAGGGCACAAGTAAGGCCAATAAACATACTGATGTATCAATAGTGTGACTGGAATGCAAGGGCACAAGATCAGTGAAATCTGCACTGCAAACATTTTAGACAGTAGCACTATGAGAAACAGCAGTATTGCATGAATTCATATGCCCAATATAATATAAAAATACAGCATTCCTGAAATGCAAATTGCAATTGCAGTAAGCAAAGTTCGTTCAAGTAATCCCACTGACCGGGTATAAATTAATTGTTCAATTCAAGAGTATGAGTCAGACAGACACGCGCACACACATTAACACGCGCACACACACAGACAGACACACATATTACCAGAGATTCCCTATATGCTTCTTCTTGGCGTATCCACAAGTCATTGGTAATGGCTTGTGGTGGTGTCAGGATTTATTCAACTGAGTATGCTGATCTGGAGCCGTGTGTATCCACGATACGGATGCTCCTAACATACTTTGAGACTGGGGCGGATTGGGAACAGTCAGGGGTTTCATCCTGCTCTTATTCGACACTGACTGCGAGGGTACATGAACAGTTGTGACTCTCTGTACACGGACCGACAGCTTAACATCCCCTCCGAAGGACTGGATGCTTTCATGATCCATTTGCCCGATTTCAAGTGAACAATGGAGGGGAGCAGTATTATGTATTTAATCAATAGCTGGTATACAGATCAAATCCAGAATTGATAGTACCCGAATAAATCTCAGCAAGTGACCACACCGGGGTTCGAACTTCGAATTTTTGGTAAATTTGCGCTACAGACAAGCACCCTAACCGCTAGGCCATGCTCTCCCTATATGCTAATCTGCAAGCAGATAAAATAAAAAACATTCTCAAAGGGAGTCTAACTTTAGACCCAGGTTTAAACCAGGGTTAGTCATACATGAGTGGGCCCTTTTTACATTTCAACATATTAAGAGAGTTTAAAATAACAAGTGAGAAAATTCCTCATGGATGGGCCATTCCGGCCCATCCATGAGGAATTTTCTCACCCATTATGGCACACCTTTAGAGTATGTTGAAAGGGAAAGGTCCACTCATGTAGGACTAACCCTGGTTTAAACCTAGGTCTAAAGTTAGACTCCCTTTCAGAATACCAGCCTTAAAGAGTTTATTGACTGAAGTGACTATACTGCAAGGGTTAAAGTGGTCCTCATCAAAGGGAATTCACTTGAAAGACAATGCAAATTTATGAAGTGTATTGGAATCAAGAAAATAATATATTTAACAAACAGCAAACTTGTGACCTTTTATCAGCAGACCCAGTGATTTTTGTTTAAACAAAGAGGTTCTCAAACTAGTCCACCTTTATTACTTGATTACACCTGGATAAGGTTTTCAGGAATGATGCTGACCCCATATATAAGGTCACAGAAAGAGATCATTATGGATTTTATTTACAGCTCTGATGGAGACCAACATAGTTGTAGAGACAAATCTGCTGTTAAAAATTTGTTGAGTGGAACAATTGGTGGCAGCATTACTGTCATATGTCTGTATAAAGCTAATCTACTTTACTTGCACTCTCTGCATGAATCTGTATATCAAAACTTTGACCAAAGATTATTTATAAAGTATAGTTAATTCTAACTATCTTCCTTCAAACAAATGTGAAAGAATCACTTTTTGGCTTTTGGGATTCACACCAGTAAATAACAGGTTAAGTCCAGCCCCCACTGCAAATGAGGTGTTTTGGGTGACCCTTGCCTAAGTATACCCTAAAAACTGAGAGAAATGGGGAGATCTGGGTTGCAAATCATGGTTGCTATCAATATTAAGTATAAAATCTGTAGGAATATCGAAAAAAGGTTGTCATTGATATGTTATTTTGATCCGACAAACCAATTTTAACCGTATTCTTACAGGGAACACTTGACTGAAAAAGTGCTGTGACCTCCAGGGTCCACGGTGCATGCTAGTCTTCACGGTCCAGTAGCTCGAACATTTTTGGGATAACTACCCTAATTTCATGATTGATTGGATAGGCGATATGATGATCTTCAAGCAGAATGTTAGCTTTTAAGGTCTGAGATGTTCCATTGAGGAGAAAATGACGTTTTCATCTCATCCATTTTGTACAGGAACGAATGGGACCAGTATTTAGTGGTGTGAAACCTTTGGGATTGTGTTGCACTGTTGTTGTCATGTTGTCTAAATCTTACCTGAGCTAATCGTAGGTAGAGCATTGCATTTTCTGTTTCCAGGAAAGTAATTCTTTCATCTTTCTCCTTCACCAAAATATATAAATTTAAAGGAAAGGAAGGAGACAATATTAGTACAAAGTCAAATTAATTATTAAATTTCATGTTACGTCATTGCCATCATTGATAAATTACTCTCTATTGAAATGGTGTACCAGCAGGTGGCATGCCCGCCTCTCCATCTCTGGCATTTGGGCCAGACTCCATCATATAATGTTGGTGTGGGGTTTGCCACTTACACTTGCGAGGAATAGTGCCTTGCCCAAGTGCACAACACTTTGGCGACAGCAGGGCTCGATCCCACAACCGTATGCTTATGAGACAACTCTAATCCAACTGCACTACATTCCCAGCATATATACTGGTACCCAATTTATACTCCTGGGCAGAGAAGTGCCTTGCCCAAGTGTGCCCTCCCTGGGGGGGGGGGCAGTGACATTGGGAAGAGGTACGGGTATGTACGACCTTTAAGACCCCCATTTTGCATCTCTCCAGCAGTTCCCAAGACCCCCAGTTGAAGCATAATTCAGTTCTTAACCCTAACCCTCCCAGGAAGAACTGAAGGAGTGAGGGAAGAGGGGAACAAGAAAAGTCGCAAATTCGGGTGGGATTCGAACCCAGGGCCCTTCGGACCCCAGCCCCATGACCCGGGATAGCACGCTACGGCGGTGTCGCTGGCCCGGCCAGCGATTTCGTGCCCATATGAGTCTTGGTTTGATGACGTCATCGCTACTTTCTGGACTTAGTGCATTTTTCTCAATTAACACAGTGAGTTTTGGTGAGATTTAGTTGTGCTAGGGTTAAGGTCCTCTTTTCAGAAAATTTTTGCCTACCTCAGAAGCTGAAATTTTAGCCCCATTTCAGGTTCATCCTTCATGTAAGACTGCATGGAATTAGCCTAGCATGAAATCTTCTATAAGAGGATCAAAGGATTACAAGGATTGTACAGCTTTATTCTGTAAAAGTGTCCACCAAGAACACACCCAATTTCAGCTCCCAAGCCTGCAAATTTATCAAAATTTCAGTTCCCAAGCCCCTACTTTCGGAGACAAAATCAGTTCACAAGCCCCAAAGTTCGGAAATCGAGGCTGCACATTCCTACCTGAAAAAAAGTTGAGTGCGCCCTCCCCCAGGTGCCCTCCAATTTGTTGCCCTCTTTTATTCACAAAAAGCACTCAAATTTGAGAAAGTGAATATTATGTATATCCACCTGTTAAAATAATTGAAATGAAATCCACCTGTTAAAATAAATGTCAGCATTTATATAGTGGCTTTCAAAATTTATCATAGCTCTTTACAATTATTCTGCTGCCACAAGTATACATCAGCTACCATACAAATGCCCATGGCGCACTCGTAGTTTTGGCTGGCGCTCAGAGGACTATATTCTTAAGAGTTCCCAATTGCACCTGGGTGGAGAGATACAAGCAAAGTAATTACATGCTTTGCCCAAGTGCAGGGCATGCCAGCCGCAACGGGACTCAAACTCATGACATTTGTATCACGAAGTATTTGTTATATCCACTGGACTACACATACTTGCTGCAAATATTTTGCAAAGTCCAAAGACTCTCTCTCCATAACTTCCCAGTCACCAACTTAAGAATATTGAATAGTATACAAATATTGACTGCTCATGAGGGAAATGGTGCAAAATAACTACCCGAGGTAACTGGAGACCGTGGGCCTACAATTTTCCCAGAGACCGAAGGTCGAGGGAAAATAGTAGGCCCACGGTCTCCAGTCATCGAGGGGAGGTATTTTGCACCATTTCAAGAATATAGAGCAGTCAATATTTGTTTTATATAACATATAAAAATATTTCTGTCATTTGAAAAACTTGCCAAGTGTCGTCGAGATCAGCTGCCACCGCAACTCAAGCCTAGTCAAGATACCAATGCAGGGAAAAAAGTTCCATAAGGCGACGAAAATAAAAAAAACCCTGTTTTACGGGCCCGACCGACCCTGATTTTTCAGTTTTGCAGAATTTCTTTTTAGTTTTTCCAAAAATCATGTAAAATCAGCCTGTTTTTAGCCCAAATTTATCAATTTGGCTATTTTTTTTTAGAAAATATGTTTGTCTTGATTTTTAAGATTTTTGGGCTATTTTGGGCCAATTTTGACTTCCAGAAAAGAAAAAAAATGAAAAAAAGAAAAAAAATCGCCCGACCGATCGACCCTACTCTAAAGGTCCGCTCGCCTGTAAAACAGGGTTTTCTTTTTTCGTCGCCTAAAAATGAACTATTTTCCCGCCGTGATGGGGGAAATAGCTTTTTATGGGAACATTTTCCCTCCTGTGAAATTTTGGGGAACTAGTCTCAAATATTTTATGTCTTGTGATATAGTATCCACCAATCAAATGACAGAAATTATCAAGTTTTCAATCATTTTTAGTGGTAAACAAAATCATGTCCATTGTTGCCATTTTAAAAAAATTATACTGTCACACAATCAAGAATTGTGGATTTCATTAAAATTGGTTTGTTAGCAATGCTGGCCTTGTAGCCCTAAAATTGACCTTGACCTTTTGACTGAAAATTAATGTTTTAACATTAATTTTAAAAATATTTTAATGTTTTAACATTAATTTTAAAAATATTTTAATGTTTTAACATTATTTTTAAAATATTTTCTGTAAATAAACTATGTTTTATTATTTACTGGTAAATTCACAACACTGGCAAGCAGATTAATATAAACTACATAAAAGGAAGTGATGCATATCATCATAAATGCCACTGTAACATGTACAGCAGTAAATGCACTATACTTTAATGAAGGGGGATGGCCTCATATAAGTCTATAAATTTTTCATCTTGATAGAATGGCCTTCACCCCAAAATCCCATCTGTACAGTTTCGTGCCGCTTTTTCAACCCGTTTTTAAGTTAGAGCTAAAAATGTGATTTTGTAATCCCCAAGAGTACTGTGAAAATTATTGGTCGACCAAAATGAGGTATATTTTCAAATTTTCACACATAACATCCAAACCAAACATCCTTTAGCCCCAAGATTTGACAGAGTAAATGAGAAAAATAGTAGCTTTCTTCTGATACCAAATCTGGGGTCCCTGGGGACGAGGCTATTAGCAATCGGGCCATGGACCTTTAAAGGTGCAACGAGAGATTTTTGAGGCACCCAAATATTGTGTCATAATAGTAATTTCATATAGATAAGACACTCAATAGATTTCTTACCTTGTATTTAGCTACAGAAATGTCATAAAAGAGAGAGAAAGGGTGATTTTGATTTGCTTACATTTCAATATAAACATAGGCTGAATTTCATATTTGCTTATATATACAGAAAATTAGAAATTTCACAATTTTTGTAACAAAGAAACAGTTCTCAGTTTACTCCTTACAGATGGGGATATTTTTATATAAAGCTTTACGCCATTGCCAAAATCAGAATTTTCACATTTTTTTCAGGACATCTGTTATTTGAAATCTCTTTTAATGGCAAATGATCTCAGAGGTTCCCAAAATTATTGTATATTAAATTGAATGCTCTGATTTGTGAATGCCCCAAACTGTACTTTTGTGAATGCCCTCAAACTTTTGTGAATTTATGGGCTATTCCACATTATGCATGCACTATAGCAACTACCACTAGTAATATTTCTGGTTGCTTAAATTGTGAAAATAAAACAAAGTGACTCATTTTATATGACAGATGCTTTGAGAGCAAGCTACAGGAGCATTCCATTTGTTCTTTCTTTAAAAATTTGTTACAATGTGCATTTTTGGAGACTCAGTTTATTTTGAAAGTATTTTACCCAAAATCCTTGACAAATACCTTCTGTGGTATTGTTCTTATTACTGGTAAAATATGAAATGTGTGCAACAGTATACGAGTAACAATTATGGACATTTTTGGCAGTGGGCCTAGCCTTTGGGCAACCATGCCCACCATGCAAGGCAGCATGTGCTGGATGGTAGCCATAGCTCTCCAGAGCTGATGCCCTTGTAGGCAGATCTTTTTTAATTCTACCACGGTTACCCTCCTCATCAGATTTTGTTATAAACCCAATGGGGGTGACTGTTTTGCCACCGACAACTCGGCCCTGGGACAGGTAGTACTGTTTACCAGGATACCAGTAGCAAGGAAACCTGACCTGACCTGCTGGTTGTTTGAAAAAAAAAAAACACTTCTGAATGACTTACCTGAACTTTTCTGTCACATTCTCTTATTTTATCTGGTATAAAGTGACACAGATCCATTGCTCATCAGGTTCAGCTTTGAATATGTTCTGTAGAAATAAAGAAATACCGTATTGTAAACGTCCACTGAATGAATTAAAAGTGGGTGACCTAATCATGGTCCGATTTTTCATGCGATATTTTCCACTCACATGGAAGCATATCAACAAAACATCTGATCACAAATTTTGAGATAAACTGGTCCAGGCATTTGGATAATAGAAGCAAAAATGAATACTAAAGTGTGAGTTACTTAATGTTGTGGACCCTACTTGGAGCTGTTTGGTTCACAACATCAAAAGGAAACATTTCCTAGGTCTTAAATTTCACTGGGGGTTAATGAGAAAAATGTTAAAGACACTATCAGTGATTTGAAAAATATTTGAAATTGCAGAAATGGCTTCAAGGTGAAGGATAAGTCTGTAGAATTCTCATAGTACCTTTCCAGCTGTAGAATTGACAGAAAAGGAAGAAAACAGCAGTGTTCCAAGATACGATTCCCATTCAGTTACGTGTAGCAGTAAGTGTCCGAACGGACCGTAATGACTAAAAATCTATGATTATGTCCTTATTTAGGTTTTGCTTCTGGTCTATCATTTTGCCAGGGTTATGTTAGGATTACCTGTACTTGTTAGATAAATGCAAAAATATGATTGTGATTTGATTTTTTTTTCGATTTGTGGTTTAGTAATTCACTGATAGTGTCTTAACTCTCTCTTTTTACATGTATACGAAAATCTCAAATTTTGATGAAATAAAGTGGAGGGGGGTTGATTGGGTCACCCACATTTAACAATAGCAATTTCAATAAGTACTACATGTATGGTAGATAAAGTTGGGGAACAGATTTTGGTTGTAAAAGGTTTTCCCAAGATTACAGGCTTCATTCCACTAAATACTGATTGATAATTATTTTTTTGGTGAAAGACATACTGGATACCTTATACACAATGCTATGTACTCTCCATGATCCAGAGGAAGCTTGTACTCTGGGAACTAACAGACATTTGTAACACATCTTGAGTACAAAAAGTTTGAGCAAACAGCTTGAGAGGGGATCCTGAAATGCAATTCTTAAGTGCTCAAATGGTGCCTTAAGGAGAGGGTCTAGACATATTATCCATGATTTTATCCATATGATTGGCTTATTGCAAAACTAAATAAAACATGCTCACTGCACCCATTGGTAATAACATCATGCTTTATTCCGTCATGCACGAAGTTACGCTGATGGCACTGGCAGCTTGCATATAAACCAACAATGCCATGGCATGGGTGAAGTAAGCTTGTTTTGTTTTGCCAAAGTATAATAATAAGCCATTTCCTTCATAACTTAGTAGTATTTATGTTTATCACATTCACTGTTTATATGCAGTGGTGCTATGGCAGGCCATGCATGACAAATCCCCTGCAAATTACAGCGTGCCATGCTGAGTTATTGCACTATCTATCCAGTTTTATCTCGCTACACCTCGAGTTTGCATCGCTACACCTTCAGTTTGCATCGCTACACCTTCAGTTTGCATCGCTACACCTTCAGTTTGCATCGCTACACCTTCAGTTTGCATCGC